>WTSP01027905.1:0-30648 GCA_025331215.1 Actenoides lindsayi | reverse complement strand
TGGGCTTTTCTAGGGGGACTTCAAGCCGAGCTCGGCTTAGACCGGGTCTGGACCTGCTGGAGAAGCTCCAGGTCCAGCTTGGCCAGGCCAGGTCCAAGCTGGGCTTTTCTAGGCGGGCTCCAAGGGGAGCGCGGCGTGGACCAGGTGTGGACCAGCTGTCGAGGAGCCAGGGCCGGTCGGCTTTTCGCTGGCACCGACCAGGATGGAAGTGCCATTGACGGGATGCGGTAATGAATCGTTTCCTCCGACCGCTGCCGGTGAGCGAAAGGCTGTGAGGGCACCGGGCTTTTCTCAGACTAAACGGTTCAGATTAAATCAAGAGAATCAAATGAAATCAGAGGAATTAAGCCACAAGGGAATTTTGTCTGCAAATTGTGGTTGTCAGTAATCCCAGACTCAAGCTGCTGCCAGCAAAATGAAAATCTATAGCAGTTTTATATCTAAATTGGTTGACACTTAGAATAAGCAAGGGTCTATTAATTGTATTCATTTGTTTTAGAAAAAGGTCTTATACTATTTAAAGAGGGGAGTAATTTTTTGTGTACTGCCTCTTTAAAATGCTATATGTAAAGTTTGGTTGCTAGGTCCCTTTTTTTTATGGATACCAGATGTAGGGAAAAAAGCAGTTTATGTTCCAACAAGTCTACAGAGTGGATGTACATTTCTAGCTGTTAGCAAAACATTTTCTAATTACAATAGTTTTTCCTTCCTTCTCCTTAAAATGTTGATATCTTGCAGAGTGTGCTTGTTGCTTAAGTATAACTAAACATTACGGTATCAGAGATATTTTTCAAATAAATCACTCAGTAAATGTTGAAAATTGAAGTAAGTTTACTAAATACCTTAATCAAGATGGGGAAGAGCAACTTTTGTTTTTGTTTTCCCTGTTTGAAAGCTAGAGCAAGTGACATCTGAGTCGTGAACAGATGGCATAAATCAGTCAACACAAATCCTGCCTAACGTTGGTGTTACTGTATAGTACTTTACTTGAATTAACATTAATTTTGGACACCAAAAAGATTTTTAAGGAAGTTTGTTGGAGGAATTATGTCCATGTGGTGTATTGCTTATTACAAGTTCTTATTTTTGGAGTGTCCGGATCAACAAATAATTTTTAACTCCTTCGTCATTCTTAAAGAGATGGAACTTTTTTGTTTTACTTAACAAAGTCAAGTTTTAAATAAAGTTTCTGGTAACTGTCTGATAAGAATTATCCAGTGGACTCTTTCCGTTCTTCCTATTACACACTGGGCAGACTGGTCTGTCTTAACCTTTGGTCTAACTGGGGTTTTTTTGGTCCTATTTAGTCTATCTTACCTTTCCAGTAGTGTATTAATTAGTTTTTCTCCTATTTTTTTTCCCCTTGCCAACCCACCCTTTACCCACATGCATGGGAATGGGGAAAATTGCTTACGTATTCTTGTTCTCCTAGCAGGCAAGTAGGAGGTGTTTTATGATACCTTATTCCTCTGTAATAGGGAAGACACAGATTTACCCTACTACCTACATTTATTTAAAGCTCTTTTTAATCCACAAATCTATGTATACAGTGTAGAGAAATTCAGTTTTCAGGAAAGTAAGCAAAATTTCTCATTTTGGTCTGAATCTAGTTTGTGTATGCTTACTGATTAGGGTTATGTTTCCCCATTTTTTCATAAACCCTTAAGAATGACTGGAATCAAGACACATCATATTTTGGTTTATTCTCACACAAGCTGCTGATGTGGCGTGAGAGAACTTAGGGACCTTTCTCAAGCTTCATGATGAGGGAGGAAACACAGGTTTCAGTGTCCAGGGGGGCACAGCTTCTTTTAACACCCTTTTCCTGTGCAAAGTAGTACTCCATCACCACCTGAGCACCCAGGGAAGCCAAAACTCACTCTCTACTCCTGCTCCTGGCGATCAGTAATCACAACTGCAATCTGCCCTACTCTCCCTGATACCCCTGGTTCACATTTCTCATATCAGCTACCTTTGTTGACAGCTATCATGTTTTTATTACCAGTCACAAGCTACTTGCTCTTTTCAGTTACTGTGAGCAGACCCCAGGGCTTCCGCTTTCCCACAGAGACTGGAGAACAAGGATGCTTCTTTCTGGCTTTCTCTCTCGAGCTTATGATACTGTTTCCTGTTTCCCAGTAGCCTTTCCATGCATGCTTTTAAGGCACCTTCCAGGAAAAAAAAGTTGCTGGTCGAAATCCCCACTGAAGGAGCCTGGCCAGCATTGCAGGTCCTTTGTTTCCCAGGTGTGTGCTCTACCTATGAGCGTCTCCCCCAACAATGCTCCTGCTTTTCGTACACTGCACCCTGGGAAGAGGATTTTGCCTCCTGAATAAAGAGAAGTTCCGCAGAGCCTGAGGTCATGAGTTTTTTTCAGTTGCACTTCTGCTCTTAACATCTCCTGCTGGCCTGCTTTGGGAAACTCACTCTGCAGGATGGTAGCACTCCATCCCTCTGCAGAGTCACCGAGGCTTACAGTAAGCAGAGAGAGACTATCTCCTAGTTCAGACACCAAATTAGGATCTTTGTAGTATCTCAGGGATGCCTTAGGAGGAGTCTGTTGAGTTTTCTTCACTGATAAACTAGTAAAGACTTTGAATTAATGTTTTTATCTCCGATGAGTGTTTCACATAATGACAGGTAAGAGAAAAACATTCAGGAAAAAATAGCTTGTGAGGGAAGGAGAAAGATGTCTCAGTCATCCCAGCTTCTGATGTTAACAAGCAACACATAGCTTGTTATAGTGGGTGGTAAATTTCAACCAAAGCCTCTTCAAGAACCAGTTACATTATTATTTTTTTGTTATTGATTATATTCAGAATATAGGCTTCTAATTCATGTGCTAAGAATCAGGTTGCTGGGTTTAGATGGCTTCCCTTCATATCCTGCAAAGTGAAAATTAAGATCCTAGGATAGGCAGTCTGAACATGATCTAGAGGCAGCTGCCTATCAGAGAACAAACTGTTTAGACCCTCTCATGGCTCTGTGTTCTTAACTCTGTCTGCTTTATCTGTATCAGCTATAGGTACCACTTATTATGGACCTAACAAACTATCAGCTGCACAGGTAGTATACAGAACAACTTCATCATATGATTTGCACTTGAGGTTGACATTCATGGAACTGGAATTTAAGAATATTTTAATAAATATTGAGGTAGAAAATGATACCTTCTCACAGTTTGCTGATGTAGACCCATACTAATGTGAAATCACAAGAGAAGTGATGATTTCAATGGATTTATCTTCTTTAAGGGAAGTTATATTATGCCTGATAGCAGTTGAAGTAGGAGACCAAGCTGTAATTACACTTAAAAAGAGTTGTATTTTTTGCCTTGGATGAGTAATCTGGAAGGGAAACAAACTCATAAATGCTGAAGGAAGGGGCGGGGGGGGATGGTTTTTGAGTGCTCAACTGTAACCACATAGGAGGTGATATATTTTTACTCTAGACTCCAAATATTACTGCTTTCCCAAATTCCACATTCCTTATTTCTGAGGAAATACATAGCAATACTTTTTCCCTAAAAAGTACCAATAATTTCCTTCTGAAATTATTTACAAACAGTCATGAACCTAGAACATTTTATCCCCCAGCATTCCCCAGCAAATGACTTCTTAATTTGAGAACAGTAAACAAAAATTTTCAGGTATGATGATACTCAAAGAAGATTTTAAAGCAAAACCAACCAACCAACCAAGAAAAACAACTTAAACCAAACCAAACTAAACCAAACCAAAGCAAAGCAAAGCAAACAAAGAAACAAACAAACAAGAAAAGGTACAACAAAGACTTTTTTTCCTACAATAATTAAACTTTTAATGTGAAAAATGTTCACATTTGTATAATGTAAATGTATATTCGTTCATGGGTGTTTGCTTGCTGATCCATGCTATAACTGACAACTGAGAGATGTGTTTTCAGGTATGCTGTGAAAGACTAAAATTGTTGGCCATTTTTATCTGTATTATAAACTGAAGAATGTGAAATTATCTGGATTATGTTAGAAAAGAACAGTCTACAAGGAAATGTAACAATTTTCATTGAAAAACTGTGTAATAAGAAGGATTACATATGCATATTTTGTTTGCTTTGACACTAACTTTTTTATCTTCCAGAAAAATTGTCAGTAATATGCAGTGGAAATGACAGCAATCTCCTATGGATATTAGCAGCGTACTCACCTTCTCATGGTTCTACAGTAAGATCATAAAAAATCCCCACAAGAAGGAAGCTTTAACTTTCTCTAGTAAAACAATGAAAACTTTGAGGAAAGATTTTTAAATATTTTGAGGAGAGACAAGTATTTTTTCATCAGCTTATTTTTTCATCAATTACTCCAAATTCAATTTGTCAAATCTAAGAGAGATGCCTGGAACTTCAAGAACCTGAACATCATGTAGGTAGAACAGATAAATTCTTACCTCCTTTCTTAAGAAGAAACAGTCACTTTGATAACGATCTTCGGGTAGGAAAGTAATTAAAAACCAACTTTCGCATTTTTAACACAATTTTAAGCCAAGTGTCACAACTTAGCTCTTTATTGAAAGCACAAAGTGAAATGGAAGAAGAAATATACAGCTGCAGCAACAATAACAGGAAACCATAAGAAAAAAGGGGGTGGGTTCTACATCTTGAGCTGAATATACTCAAGATAAAAGTAAATTTGACTTTGATAATTAGTTCATAACAGATGTCCTGCCATTTAGAACTTTCTGTGTTTGGTTTTTTTGTTTGTTTGTTTGTGGGTTTTTTTGTTTTTTTGTTTTTTTCAGGATATCTAACAGATAAAACTTGTCTCCTTTAGGTTCTTTGGAAATTTTGAAAGTAGTTTCTCAACTATGTAGACCTGGATTGGTTTGAGATCCTTAGTAGCAGGATTTCTAAGTTTGACTCAGAATCAAAGAAACGGCAGTTGAAGAGCTCTACAAAACAACCTTTTTTGGTGCAGTCCCAGTTTTCCTATGGCCCCAGGACAGGACAACCATGTTGACTCTCCAAGAACCATAAGGATTAGTGTTTCAGTTTGGAAACACCTCTCCTTCTGCCCAGGTTTTCAGTAAAATTAAAGTTTGGAAAACTTTGGTGTCATTTGTGTAAGGAATTAAATAAAACATTAGAAAAATAGATTGTTTTCCTAACTAGGAAATATGTTATATTTAAGATTGGGACCATTAAAAATTCCCTGAAGCTTTCCAGTTCTATTAAGAAGTGTAACTACTACTGCAGCTGTCTTATAGGATGGCATCTATGTCCAAACTATAGCACTCTGTAAGTTTAAAGGTTAGTTTTGGTTTTGCTCATTTCTCTAAGACAAAAAAAATATTTTTAAGAATATGCAGGAAATGTATAGAACAAGAAAGTTTTATATCCTTGACTCCATTATGTGCAGGGCCACAAAGATGATCCAGGGTCTGGAGCACCTCTGCTACAAAGGTAGGCTGAGGGAGCTGGGATTGTTCAGCCTGGAGAAGAGAAGACTCCAGGGGCACCTTATAACTGCCTTCCAATACCTGAAGGGAACCTACAGGAAGGCTGGAGAGGGACTCTTCACAAGAGTGTCCAGTGAAGGGATGCGGGGAAATGGTTTTAAACTGAGGGAAAATAGGTTTAGATTGAATCTTAGGAAGAGGTTCTTCAGTATGAGGGTGTTGAGACTCTGGGTTAGATTGCCCAGAGGGGTTGTGGATGCCCCCTCCCTGGAGGTGTTCAAGGCCAGGATGGATGAGACCTTGAGCAACCTAATCTATCTGAGAGGCATCCCTGCTTTTGGTGGGGCGGTTGGATTAGATGATCTCTAAGGTCCCTTCCAGCCCAAGCCATTCTATGATTTTATGATTATGGTGCATTAAAACTTTTTCAGGTTGCATGCTCTCTGTGAGATGTGCATACTATGCATTAAGTAGGAAAGTGTAAAATATTAATACTCTTTAAACTTCAGGATTTTGGCATAAAAAAGCATATATTCAGGAATCTACATGAAACAAACAAACTAAAAAAAGCCAGATGCCAGAGCATTTCTTCATTTCCTCTGATGTATTTGTATAAATTGCTGAGGCAGACAGAACCACAACCATGAGGGACAGTGTTTATCCACACCTGCAGTGTGCAACGTGAGGAGTTCATTCTGACATGTCCCCACTTCAGTCTTGACTGAAAAGGAATAAAGACAGAAGCTACCGAAGTCTGGTCACCAACACATGCCAAGCAAAGGGAGTCAGGGCATTGGATAACAACCTGGGATAGCTTTTATACTAAGTTTAAGTTTCTACAAAATTTACAGGCTAGTATTCTTCAGTGTTTTTGACTACCTTAACAGTAAGAGGAGTATTAATTATTTGAGTGACCATACTATTTACTGAGTTTCCTTGAAACCAGAGCCAGATGCTCAGATACTGTAGCTATGGACAAAGTAGGCCTGATTAGGTTAACTGTTATGAATAGCAAACTAGATTTTCCTTAAGGACTCAAAAGCTAAGTGCTAAAACTTCATTGAAAATAAGATGATAACTGATATTTCTGGTGTTATCTCCTTTAGTCTGTTGGTTTTTTGGGGGATTTTTTTGTTTGTTTTGTTTTTAATTTTAGTTTCATCCCTGTCATGGACAAGATTTATTTTTTTTTAATATGTGACTATTAAGACATGTAATTTAGTCCTATGTTGTCTTTCACTCAAGATGACCTCTGTCACCTGCAATTCTTCTCATGGTGCACACAAGTGCCAGTTAACTTGGAAGTAACAATACGGATGATCTCAGACTTCATATTGAAACCAGATTCTCATTGTTCATTTAAAAACTGAAATTAAAATAACAGCACTAAAGACAACACCAATAAAATAAAAACAGTAATTTTAAATATTTTTATATTTATATCTATCTATCTATATATCAATATCTATCTAGAAGATATTCTATTTTGCCCTTAAACATTGATTATGAAATTTTGAGGATTTTTTCCCTGAAGTGATCAATACTCATGCTTATAATGATAACAGGTGGCAAAATAGTAAAATATATCTGGCAAACGGGCAATGCTTTAGTGTTACCATGAGTTAAATGGTTTTACATAGGCTTTGGGGTTTTATTTTGTTTTATTTTAAACTTGATCATAGTATCAGAAGGAGAGGCAGGATGTCTCTTGTGTGCCTTTACTAGAACAGATATTTTTGATGTGTTGTCAACTGAACTGAAACAAGGTTTCAGATAAAACTGACATATTTTTTCCCAGTTCAAAGAAGAAAGAAATTGCTTTTCTACTAGACTACAGTCAGTTGTTTCCAGTAAGTTTGAAGCAGTCTGTCCTTAATTACTGATTCACAGTGAAGGCAGCAGTGCAGGTGGAATTTTACAGCAAATAGAGTCCTAGAGGAATAGTGACAGTGCAAAGAAAAGGTGGCACACGAAACATGACAAAGATACAGAAAATAAGCCAAAGAACAAGATACAGCTTGCCATGAAACACTATGAAGAAAATTATGCAGGGACAGCATGAAGGGGAAGATTGCTTGTAGTGACATATGGAACTATGAGGGAATAAGACCTCATGAGTTACTTGGAACTCTCAGAAATAAAGTTTTTGTTAGAAAAATATTTGAGGTTCTTGTCTGTTACTTCTTTCACTGGCACCCCATATGATAGCCAGTTATTCAGCATTGAATGACTAATTACAACTATTATTTTGCACTGAGTTTTAAAAACAAAACATTCCCTCCATGCTAATATAGATTTGGTATGACAAAAGAAGAATTATAGGGAATATGAGTTTGCTTATTTATATATATAAATCATGCTAGCTCACTTACTCTTTCAAATCACAGACTCCCAGAATCATAGGGGTTGGAAGGGAACTCTAAAGATCAAATAGTCCAACCTTCCTGTCAGAGCAGGGTCACCTAGAGTAGATCACAGAGGATCAAGTCCAGGCAGCTTTTGAAAGTTTCCAGAGATGGAGATCACTAAATCACTAAAATAACTGATGGGGAAGTAAGAAGAGCCTTTGGAGACTTTGTGAAATGATACAGGTTTAGACATGAGGTTTGAACAAGGTGTAGGAACTCAATATTGTGCTTATTCTCAGTGTGCTTCAGTCACATGCAATATACCTATATACATCTTTGCTTTCAGGAACATACAAGTTGTCTACATACCGGTTTTTCAAACCCTGTGCTTATCCTCATCTTTTTTCATATATTTGGTTTTTTGCCTGTAAGCACAGCCCTGTTTTTCAGAATGAATGAATTAATCTATTAATTCTCTATCTTTTCTAGTTACAGCATCTCAGTTTCATGATTGAACAGCCATGTTACTACAGCCAAAAAAAAAGCCCAACTCTTGAAAAACTTGTTTTTGACTATCAAAACACGCTCTGTAAGTAATAATTGCTTAAACTTCTCAAAGTGATGCTTTTAATGTCTGTGGCTTATTTTTTATGAAATAGAAATGTTATTAAATTAATAGATACTACCAAGTCTAGACGACGTTTGATCTTAGATTCACTCAGTATTGGAACACAAACCATTTGTTTTCTTCATATTTCTTTTCATGTGTACAAATTACAGCAATCAAAACAAATCCCGTGGGTTTTTTTTAACAAGTCTCAGTGGATCAACGGCATGTATAGTAAGAACTGATAGTACCTCACCTCTAACTTCCTAACATCCTTCTGGATGCCCCTGAAAAAAATTACATGGTTGGAAGTGCTTTCTAACAGGCATCCCAGTCTGGAGGGTGGAGGATCAGGAGCACATCATGAGTGCACTTCCCTTCAGTTTAGATACAACTGTAAGTTCTATATTGTAATAGCAATACAGGAACAAATAAAATGTACATACAATATATATTTTCTGAATAAGGTGACAATATTATGGAAAATTGCAAAGAATCACAAAATATGGCAATTCCAGTATTTTCAAAACTTCTGTCAGAGTATTTTAAATCTAGCTTCTAGCAATGCTAAAACACATGTAGGCAAGATAACAAATCAATATCAGCCATTTATAAAAGTGCACTTTCTTGTTCTCTTGTTTAGGTGGGTACTGTGCTCATTCATTTTCACAGAACTTTAGCAGAAGATGTGTACACACAAAATCTAACAATTAGAATAAACTATTTCAGAGAAATTGTGCCCTTTGTTAGTCTCATGGGCTGCTGGTTTGTATTAAAATACGTATTAATCACCAATCAGTAAGTCTCTATGTATTGTCTAAAGAATAATTTTCCACTTCTGTTTGTCATCTTCATTATGATGATTTCTTGAAATATAATATTTACTGTCTTCTGTCCTAAACTTAATTACTGTATTACTTAATTTAGTAATAATACATGAATTCAATAAACATTTAGACTATTTGCTTTTTTTTGTTGTTTCCTCTCTGCTTTCTGCTAACTATAATTTTTATTCCCTGAAAACTCCAATTTTTTGAGATATTTTAGACAATTAAACACAAGATTTGATTTTACCTCACTTTTAATTAAAAGTGAAACCAGAATACAATTAGGTGTTTATGATTAAATTATTTTTTATTACTAACATTGATATTTAATATAAATAGGTATAATTATTTAATATAAATAGATACAAACTTCCTGAAGTCTCTGTTAGAGGTATTATTGTTGTATCATTACCTAAGTTACTAGCAATTATCTTATAAAAATAACAGCTTTAAGAAAAGTGAGCAAAATACAACAGGAATAATTTAATTTCCAGAGGCCATCCAAATTCCAAATGAAATACTCATGTCAACAAAGGAAAATGTTTCCTTTTCATTATTTTGAAAAAGTCTGGTTTATTAAAAAAAAAAATTCAATTACTCTTCAGATAAACTATGCAGATCCACACTTCTTTGTGGCTTTTTTTTTAATTTTAGAAGTCAAATAGATTCACATGCAATGAAGCAATCCATAAAAGACATTAGTTCTTATCACTTCATGTTTTTCAGGAGCAAAGTGACCTTGCTGTTAATGCATGGCTTTATTTCCTGACAAAATATAAAATGGTATGTTTGTATTGCTTTGCTTCAGTGGAAAAAAAAATAAAAAAATTTATAAGCTATGTGAGAAGGAAACCAGAAATGAAAATTAGTGAGTCCTCCATGTCCTCTGAGTGATACAATAAGACAATAATAAAAAGCAGTGGAGGTTGAGGTGGTAGAATACCAACTATATGTTTTCATATCGCAGAATCACAGAATGGTTTAGTGTGGAAAAGACCTCTGGAGGTCAGCTGGTCAAGCCTGGTTGTTCAAGCCAGGCCACATACAGCAGATTTATCAGGACTGTATCCAGATTTATTTTTTTTTAATATCTCCAAAGAGAGAGGCTCCACAACCTCCCTGGGCAACCTTTGCCAGTTCTTGGTCATCCTTACAGCAAAAAAGTGTTTCCTGATGTTCAGAGGGAATCTCCTGTGTTTCATTTGGTGCCCATTGCCTCTGGTCATGTCACTGGGCACCACTGAAAAGAGCCTGTCTCTGTCCCTTTTTCACCCTCCCTTCAGGTATTCATATAGATTGATGAGATTCCCCTGAGCCTTCTTAGTTCCAGGCCAAACAGTCCCAACTCTCTCAACCTTCCTCACAGGAGAGATGCTCCAGCCATTTCATCATCAGCTTAGTTGCCCTTTGCTGGACTCTGCCCCTTATGTCCATGTCTCTCTTGTACTGGGGGAGCCTGGAACTGGACCCAGTACTCCAGCTGTGGCTTCACCAGTACTGAGTGGAGGGTACGGATCACCTCCCTCAGCCTACTGGCAACACTCCTGATGCAGCCCAGGGTACCAGTAAGCCTCTGTGCCACAGGGGCACATCATTGGCTCGTGCTCAGCTAGGTCTTCAGCAGGACTCCAAGGACCTTTTCTGCCAAGCTGCTTTCTAGCTGGTTGGCCTCCAGAATGTATAGGTGCCTGAGGTTGATCTTCCCCAGGTGCAGGACTTCACACTTCCCCTTGAGGAATGTTGTCAGATTAAATGCTAGTGTCTGCATTTTTTTATTTATTTAACATAGAAGCAGTTCACATTCTTGCTTCTTTGAGATAGTTAATACTTGTACTTTTTGCCACATTTTTGAAAAAAGTAAGAACACTGTTTTGCACATACAGATCATCCTGTGTTTAACTGCACTTTAGGAATCTGAGTTAGGTTGCACTAATTTACCTCATACTGGTTGAAAGATTGTTATACTCAATTCGCAATTTTCCTAACACGT
Organism: Actenoides lindsayi; assembly: GCA_025331215.1. Taxonomy (NCBI): domain Eukaryota; kingdom Metazoa; phylum Chordata; class Aves; order Coraciiformes; family Alcedinidae; genus Actenoides; species Actenoides lindsayi. The sequence goes on along the minus strand of WTSP01027905.1, from coordinate 19,444 downwards.
TCTGTTACAACTGAATGTATTTTTCATTTATTTAAAACAATATCTAGAAACCTTTAATAGGAAGGGATTGTAAATGAAACAGAATAATTATTTTACCACTAATTCATATCTATATATACTTAGGGTGGTTACATTTATGATCAAGAGCAACAGTTGAAAATAGAGATCTTGATTCAACATAAAGATTAAATACATAATTTAGTTTTGAGGCCTTGATAATCAAAATGAATTTAGTGTCTAAACTACTTCAATACTATATACTGTATATTTCTATTATATGTTACGTAAGAGTCAGAACTCATACCTACTACTTTCAGTTATTTGTATTAGACTTGTACATCTCATTTATTTCTATGTACAATCAACCATGTAGCTACACAGCTGTCCTGAAGTGCATCTCACCTATTTTCACTCATCTAATCAGTAAGTTGAATATTTTTGGTGCCACTATCTGAAAAGAGTTCTACTTAGCCTTGATTAGAAATTCATTTCCAGGTTTTGGATGCACAACACGAATTATTTAGAAACCTTTTTTCTTCTATTTGTTGCAACAGACTGAAAATTCCAGTAACATTTTTTTTTGACCGATAGATGTATGATTGGTTCATATACAGAATTTCAACTTAAGCATGTGTATGTGTTTTGTGTGTATTGCATGTTTTGTGCTTATGTATTTATGTCCAGATGATTTTGTGAATGTGGCACATCACTTTGCCTAGAAAACACAATGTATGATTTCACAGTAAAATGGGAATTGTAAAGAACACCTAAAACCTCATATTTATTTTGCAGCAACATACATTTTTTCCTCTAGATGGCAATATATTGCAAGAAATATTCTCAATCTGTTTGCAGTGCTTTTAAACATTGAATTTGACAGTCTCCAGAAGGCATTTAAAGTGAAATTACTTGTTCTTTTTGCTTGAATTTTTTTTGAGGGTTGATAAATATAACACAATAAATAATGAAGAAAAGGGGTATAAAATTGGAAGAAATAAATGAGTTAAATAAAACCATCAGTTATAGTATATACAATATTTAAATATTTATAACCAATGGTCATATGGACTTTTACATCAAGGTAACCTGTATAAGTATTTTGCAAGTATACTAGTATTTTGCACATGCATTATTGTAAGAAATGGGGCATTTACAGTTCCATATCAAGACTTCAAAATTACCTATGGGCTTGTTAAATTTTCTGATTTAATCACTAGTTACAATACAATGTAGCAAAAATAATATACCAAAACTATGATTAATACTGATATGAAAAATGATGTACAATGTACTGGAGGTAGCAATGTTGTTGTAGCTATGATGACTAAAAAATATAGAAAGAACTAATCTGTCAGGAGAGATGGTATCTTTCTTACACCAGTTGATAAGCAAGGCATTAAAATAGACATGTTTCCAGGCATCTCAGTCAAAAATAGTAATATGATGTTTTCCACTTGTCCATACCTTTTAATCCTGGCTATTCTTTTTTTGTTCTTACATGCTAGAATAAAAAGATAAACTGTATTGTCTTGAAAATGTTAAATAGAAGCTCAAGGGTTTCATGGTAGCAATTCACCAGCATATAGAAATCTGGAGCTTATATATTTATATGTATGCTTTTAGAAAATACTGTGTGCACCTACTGAAAAATACATGAACAGAAACATTATTTAAATTCAACTATACTAACCCACTTGAGATATCCTTTTTTGTATACATGAGCTTGTTTGATTTTTTTCTCTATAAAAAGAGAAATAATTACTGATACTTTATTGGGAGATTTTCATTTTCACTCTTTTCAGCAGAATCTGATAGAGCAGTAAATCATCCCAGAAGGTTTATTCATCATTTATCTTCCCCTGAAACTTCTAGTATATATTCCTGAGAAATTAATCAAAAGAAATGTTTTTCCATCACTTTTGTTAAGTGAAGAGATGATCTGGTGACACGATCATGAGGACACTAAGAATAAGCTCTGCATCTGGAGAGGTCAACTAACATATGCCTATTAGAAAGAGTGGGAGGGGGCAGGGAAAGGTGGCTGAAATGGCAGTTTTATGGCAACATGTCTGCAAATTTATGTAAGTTAATAATATACTTTGCCTCTGGAAAATTGTGTGGGTTTAGAGATAGATTTCTCTTCACTGTACATGTGCCCTCTTGAAAAGTAAGTGTTTAAAAGCTTGTGTCAAGCTGGTATTATTTGCCTTTTGTATATGATTAGGAGGAATGGGTGGCTCCTGAGGCTAATAAATGTGAAAAGGAAAGGCACAGATCAAGACAGATAGGCATTGGTGGATACTGATAGTAAAAAAGCTGTGGGCATTTCCTTTGAGACAGCAAAAGGATGAAGAGGACCCATCTGTTGACTCTACAGATTTAAAGATTTCTTAAGGAAGGAAAAGACTAGAAAAAATGCTAACTGATTTTACTGTACCAAACAGATAAAAGCTTCAGGCAGATATGTAAGAGTTAAGAATGCAGTAGAGGAGTTTGATGGCTGGTTTCTTTGAGATAAAACCCTGAAGGTTAAAAGACTAGTGGAGAGGCTGATCTGGTCAGGGTATAAAGCATAAATAGCATAGGAAGATCTATACATCTTTCTGTGCACAAAACACTGGTGAAGCAGGGGAGTTAGTGCAGGAAGAAGGGAAAAAGATGGAACTTCAGGGTCCCTCTTAGCTAGTTAAAGTGTGAAATCTCCCATTTGAAGAGTAGCAGTTTCTGAAACTATTGAATATAACGAGTTACTGTGTTGTACTTTGACTTCTGGAGCATATTTGTGATGTCCAGCAAAACAAAATACCACAAGTTTAGGCAAAACTAGGGCTGAGCTCTCTGGTGAAATCCTTGATGTGTTATGGAAAGAGACAGGGTGTGACATTGCTGCAGTGGTGCATCTTCTGAAGAAGGTGTTGGTGTTGGTCAGCAGTCTGAATATGCTTCATGCACTACTTCTCCTTTCTTAAACTTCTTAAAACAGTAAGGTAATGCAACAGTGATACTATACTTACCATTAGCAGTTAATGCTATCTTCACTGCTGCTAGTAGGAAGTAAACATCAAAGTATTCCTTAATAAGATCTTGTCCTTGATGGTGAAGAAAGATGCACATTTAAGGCAGAGCAGTGAAGGTCTTTGTATGAACTTCCAAGGCTGTAGTAGTAACAAGTATGTCATACACATGGCCTTTGTGCCATAGCATACATCTGGAGGATATTTCTCATGGCACAGAGTTATTGGAGAGTTAGTTTGAGAGGAGAAAGGACTAGGATAAAGGAAATGTCTCACCCCTGGTCTATAATAGAGAAATATATCTATCTGATGCCTGTTCTTCCCACTGTCTCATTTCTTCCTCCCATGACTCAAGAGACTGATTTCTTCAGGATTTAGGGTGGTACAAATACCCAGGTGTGGTGCAGCTCTTACAATACAGCCTCTCTTTGTTTATAGCCTAAGGGAAATGTATTTGGAAACCTACTGCACTTTGGTGATCTCCAGCTGTTAGATCAGCCTTGTAGTATAACTTGTGAGTCTCGAGCTTCTCGTATCAGTACTGAGACTTTGTCACCTTTCTCTGTTTCTGGAATTAGTGAACCATGTAAGAAAAGCATCAAACTGTCTTTGCCACCAATGTCTTTGGCATCTATATTGCTTAGAGACATTAGATCAGGAAATTGTTGTGCAGAAGTCTTAATCAATAATTATAAAAATATATATTATTTAAAAATTAACTATCAATCAGAAATGGCTGCATGGGAGTAATGGTTGGGATTCATCTGACTAAACTAGATTGCTAAGAGGTAGTCATCCATTGTTGATCTTTGACTGTTACTGTTAAAGAACAGGAAGATAGAAAAAATAATTAATTTCATCCTAAATTAAGCATTTAAGAGAGTTTTCACCTGAAAGTGACCTTTTCTCTCTGTTGACTGGTTTTAGAGACTATATGTAGGTGAAGTGAATCTCACTCAATGTCTGCTCTAGACAGTGCTAGTCTGACTTGGTATATGTTGTCAAAAAAACCTGTAACTGCTCTGAGATCTGTACATATGAGGACTTTTATTATGACTGTAATGAAACTACAGCAGTTGAAATTTAGGAAGAACTGTTTTGTAATGTTGCTATAATGTCTGCCATATTAGATAAAGTCACCCTATTTTTCTTGGAATAGTACTAGTTTGTAATATATGCTTGCTAACTGTTACAAACTGGGGTTTGCACTAAGGCAACTGAATTTGTTAGATATTTTCATATGCAAATTTCTTTAATGAAGACAGTCCCTTAGATGCTGTGAAAATAATACTTTACTCCCTTGAAGCTTTTAAACTCATTTCCATCTGTGCTAAGTCTGAATGTAAAATGCTGTAAAACAGCAGTATCTACTCACTTAGCACTTGAAGAGTAGCAAATAAAGTAAAGGGCAAGGAAGATAACAACAGGGATATTACTTTGCTGCAGAAGGTTAAACAAAATCTAATTAATTCATTAGAGAATTGGTTCTTTACTCCATATTCAGAGCAAAGCCTACTTCTGTGAACAATTCCTTAAGAAATCTGATCTTTTATGTTAGGGCTAGAATAGTTATCATATAGTTATCACACAGTTACTCACTGAGAAACTTACCTTTTTTCCCCTTTGAAAAAATCCTTTCAGTTAATTTCATCCTGTAGATTCCCTGTATTATTTTTCTTGTGTCACCTCTGATATATCAAGGAATGTATCATTCTTGAAATTCACAATGTCTTATCTATATTTTTAAAGATCTCATGTACTATCTATACATATTTAGGGACCTGTTGCAGTTTATAGAAAATACAGAACATCTTTGACTCATTTAAAAAGAAAGCTGGATGCTGGAACATAATGTGCAATACTAGAGTACAGATGAAATCACAGGATTTAGCAAAATTCCACATTGCTTTTGAGGAGCAGATGCCACATACAGAAGGTGACTGCTGTTAGGATTGTGACCTGTACCAATATTCATCCATGGATTCAAACCAATGCTTAAAATCTTTGGCAGATTTTTACAATACCGGGTTGGAAAGGGTCTTTTCTTCTATACCTTAGGCTCACTCGACCTAGTCACTGAACTTAAAGGGAGACTAACTTGCCTTTGGAATTTGGCCAGAGTATTTATGAAATCTCAAGTCTAGCGAAACAATGTTCAGAGCGGAGCTGTTTCCAATGATACCAGCTTCTGAGCCTTGAGGATGACATACAGTTATCCCCACCCAGAATAAATGACCCAATTTGTGCTAAATATGTGTACTCTGGATGCTTAAACCTAAAGTGTGTTTTGTGCAAATATTAAACTGAATTATGAATTATTTGTTCTTTAGCATACTTAATGAGAAAATGACAGTTAACCTTTCTCCTCCAAAAGTGGTGTCTGTCCACATCTGCCTGCACCACAATTTCCACCACTTTGAATTTTCTAGTGCTAGTGTTTGCAAGACCATTGCCAAATCAGGGAGGTGGCAGAGACCTAGCACCACACAGACGGAGCTTGTTGTTGGCCTCAGCACTGTCAGTTCCTAGAGCTGTCTCGATGTCTGAATCCTCATGTATGCACAAAGAAGACAGTTGGAGTGAAGGAAAGATGACCTTCTCATCAGGAAAGTAAATTTAGTTTAGATTAAAGCAACTATGTCTTTAGTCTTCACCAGAAAAGTTCAACACCCAGCCAGTGTGCTCTTTTCATCATATTACTAAAACTCCCTGTGGAAAAAAAGTGTTAAAACTTTCAGAATAATGTCCTTTTGCACATTTTAAAGGAAGATAAATCAGTCAAACATTCTGACATTATACTTTTAATTTAAAGAAAAAAACAAACCCAGTGGGTCAGACAGCAACCTCTTCCTCTGTTTTCCCATTTGGGCTTCCGTCTATCTACTGATATTGATTAACGCTCAACTCTTACTTTTCTAGAGTAATTATGTATGACAGATCATTAGGACTACCTAGAAGGAGTGATGAAAAATGTTAAAACTTCAGATAATTTTTAAGACACCGTTTGCCAAGGAGTTCTGTTTCTAGTAGTAAGAGCCAGATTATAAAATATAAATTATTCTAACATCAGACAGAGACAGTAAATAAAATGTATTGGAATAGTTCAATTTATTTTCATTGAGTTGCTATCAGTTGCTGCTTTGTTGCTTAATGGAGGGGAAAAAAAATCCATTATTTCTAAATCATATATTTTAAAAGTCAGAATACTTGAATATGTTTCTGTAAGTTTTTTGTAATGATCCGAGCCTGAGGTTCCTCAGCTGTAAAATGGGAATAGCTTTTCATGGAGGTGTAAAGAGACATAATTAGCTAATATTTAGGAAATACTTTGAAATCCACAGATGGAAAATTTTTCAAGTTAATGCTACGTGAACTGTGTTCCAAAGTGCTGAGAATGTTACTCTGATAATATTCTGCCAAAATATTCTGCCAAATATGTAAGTACCAATCAATCTGTAAAAGAGAAAACAAATTAAGAATTGCTAAAACTCTGTACATCATGGAAACTAATTAAATTAATGGAAAATGGAGTGGCATGCTCCTGATATAGAACAGAAAGTACCTATGTGATTATTATGAAGGAAACTTCATCTTCCGTATGTTGAGAATGCTTTTTCTTTCAAGAGACAATGAAGAAGTTACTTTCTTTACAGAACAGGCCATCAATGCACAGGATCTGGACACATAATTGTAAACCAAGAGTTTTACTTTGATTAGCAAAGAAGCAAACACAGATGCATTTTGTCTCTAACAGTGCTTAAATGCAGATTGACCCAGCTAACTTTAAAAAAATTACCTAATTGAGAGTGTAACTGTTGAAATCTCCCTGAATATCCAATTAAGAGAAATAAATATCTTTCAGGACAAGAGTAATTGTAAATGGATGGGTTGAATCACCCTCTAAATCTGCCTGTTTCTCTCTACTTTGAGTATAGGGAATTTGTATTCCTTTTATGTTTGACTGTATTCCTAACAGGGTGCCTCAGTTGCTAAATTTATGTCATGAAAGATAGCACCTAATAAAGGAGAAGAAAGCAGTGCTAGCAACAAGACCAGCTATTCTACCTGCTTTTAAGAGGCAAAAAAAGAGGAAAACAAAATACAGAATGTAAAACAGTAGCAACAAATACCCAAGATAAATGTTGGCTTTCTAGTTATCGAGATCTACTTTATTTTTATAGTGTTATCCTGTTCATGACAAGGTAAATCAGTAAGAATATTAAAAGAACCAGACATAATATAAGCAATGGATGAAATACAGTGCCAAAATTCTATTTGTGTATTGTTTTATACATAATGGCATAACACCACACAGCTCAAAAGCACACAGATGAGCCTTCGGTTTGTCAGGAGTTCAGGGAACAGAAAAGCAGCCTGCAGCTAGCTTTCTCCACCTATGTCTGGCACAAACACATTAGCTAAATGCTGTATTTTATTGCTAAATAGAAAGAACCAAACATTGAAATTTTAGCATCAAGCAACAGCTAAAGCTGGCAAAAGAAGAAAAACAATAGCATTCAAAGAAAATAACAACAACAAGGAGGGGAGTAATATAGTCCAAAAATGAATAAAAGACAAAGGACCACATCCAAAAGAAAAATAGGTTATAAAATATGTTCAGAGATAAAATATTCCCAGTGGAAGCTAACGGGGGAAGCATTATATCTCATATTGTGTCCAAGCGGAGAATTGTGCAAATCATCCTTTATACTGCTACCAAATACCAGTTTGTGTCTTTAGTGTTAGCCGTTTTTTACTATTGTATATTTATTTCCATGCTTTTTTTGGGGGGTACTCTTTTAATCTGTTTAACACCTTTGGTGGTTGTGGTGTTGTTATCAACAAAAATTTCTAACATATGTCTATTGCTGGCTCCATCAATTGGCACACAGTAAATTTTGGATATGTTGACATGCACTGAATGAGGTACGTGAGTGAAGCCTCTGCCCTTCATTCAAAACAGTTTTAATTTTAAGGGCCTTCTAAGACCCCACATAGTTACGTCCCCATAATAAACCAGAAATAGGTCACAGCTCAAGCATATGTGCATGACAACACCCAGAATGGACAGAAGTGTGAGGTTATCTCACAGAAATGTAAATAAAGTAGGTACAGAGATTGTGAATATTGTCCTAGTGAAAAGCTGCACCTGTACAGAATCAGATCGACTAAATGAGTAAAGTAATATCCAAATGCCACCAACGCGGGATGGTTCTATTCCTGCTACACCCATCCCTATGGTCCCACTCTGCATCCACTTTAGCACTCACCAGATATGATGAACAGATTGTTTGATAAATAAACAAAATTCACATGATAATGAAGAGTGTAGTTTTCAGCTCTTTTAGAGGCTGAATTCAGCCAAGAGGGAGCTTCCAGAAAGATCCAGAGATATGACAAAAAAGGCTCATGAGCTGCACATTTGAGTATGCAGACAGAAGCCAAGGAGAAGGGCTGAATATCCACAGACACCTGTAGCAGCAACCGGCTCATATCTGTTGCTGAATTTCACCCTTAAGAGAGGGAAAATACCCAAGAACATAAAAGAAGGAAGTAACAAAGCATGCATAAAACTCCTGATAATGTATCTGCCATTAAGGAAAAGCTAGAGGGAGTATTTTTGTTGCATGCTAATAGTTCCCAAATTCCAGCTATAGGGAGGAAGACTTTGTACATCCTGTATCAGAAAAAAGTAGTATTACACTAAAAAAAAGTGACTGATTCTACCATCAGTTTCTTTTCTGAATTGAAACATTTTATGTTTTGTGATTTTTTTTCTACCTATATAGCTGACAGAAGAGATAACGAAAGAGCCACTGATTTGACTTCTTTTAGAAAAACAGAACTGGAAACAAGTGCTGCTGAAGCAAAATGGATAAGCAATTCAGGCAAAATGCCTGGGGAAATCCAAAATGGGCAAAAGAAGCTACAAAAATAACCAAATGGATGCCAAATGGAATTAAAGGGAATCTGACAGTTCTGCCCCACCCCCCACCCCCCCCAAAAAACCCAACCAAAACCAAAACAAACAAATAAAAGAACCCAACAAAACGAAGAGCAAGAAGGGATGCAATAAAGTCTTTGCTGCAACAGTATGATGAATGGCATCTGTTTTATTTGCTTTCTGGATATGTATTTCATGTATTGTCAAAGAAATTTCTCTGGGTGGCCAGAAAAACTGTTTTGCCTGTTTGCCTTGTCCAGAGAGCCACTCAACAGGGCAAAATAGGCTTGGCTGGGACGCTTTTACTGTGCAGTACTCTGGAAGATGTGAATGAAAGAAAATACCCAGGGTGATCCCTAAAGAGGGAACAATGAGTTGCCAAAATTAAGACATTGGTCAAGAGGCTTTTCCTAGGGGTGAGGACCTCAAATGAAGTGTGTATGATTTTTTGCAACCAGTGAAAACCACTGAAAGTTGCTAGATTAAGATCAAGACTGGAAAAATGTTGTAGGCAAACCTTTTTTTCTACATTTTGTGTCATCTGTTCTATTGGATGTGTTCTGCATTTTTATGAGGTATTTTGTTTGACTTGGTGTTCTGGTGAGATTGGAGTTGTATTTTCTTTAAGAAAAAAAATTCTTGAATTTTCTGGCCCACTGTAAATATTTTCCCTATCTGACTAGGGAAGCATATGAAAAGAAAAAAAAAAGTGTTTTCTGATGTCTTTCTAGGATTAGCTCAATTCCTTCAAAGTGAGGTAGTAAGCATTTATTGGGCTGTGTATAGTTAAACTACCTCCAATTGCTACTGGCCATGTAGCTACAGGAACTGTGCATTTACACCTGCAGTGAGCACTTGCAGCTCTCTCCCATGCAAGAAATGAGTTGGCAGTACTCAACATCAGCTTTCTGGTTATTGAAACTCACTGATGGGAATGCACCAAACACAGAGTAGTCCAAGATAAAGTCATGTTTGAGCAATGCCTCAGGCATCATCATTTAAAAAATTTAAAAAGCACAGACAACCTGGCTTGTAAGAGATGTCATGTAAAGGCTTCTGTGACTAAAATATTAAGAGTATGTGTCCGTGTTTTGGATTGCCTTCCAGCTCAGTTATATTTTGGTGCTCCTTTTGTGATACAACAAAACAAAATAAAGTGTTTATGTTGTGTTTTATGAGTATATGGCATATGTATATTTCTCTAAATGTTTATTTGGGTCACAATATTTTTTGGTTGCCTATAGAAAGCTTTTCATGATTCAATTTGTAGAAAATAGTCTATGTCACCATGGTATTTATCTGTGGGTTTTTTGGTTTTTTTTTTCATTCATGTAGTCTTATTACTTTCCTAGATCTAGATTGTTCTCCCTCAGATAAAAACTGCCTTTAATTTTTTTTTTTTTTTGTAGGCAAACCCTTTCACTACAGTGGAACCAGTTATTTATTATTCTGAACATTACTATTCAGAGTGAGTAAGAGTGTTGCAATCTTGTTTTTAATGTGTATCTTTTCCATGCCTTATTTTAAAAAAGACTTTTTGGTTTTTTATTACTACCTTGGGAAAAATGATTGGAGGAACAATTTTTCAATTATCTATATTAAATTCTTTATGATATAGCCAAGGGAGAAGGGAAATTTTCTAGCTTCATTGTTTTCTTCATCTGTTTTGAACACACAGAATTTCACTGGGTTTTTTTTGTTGTTGTGGTTGTTGTTTGTTTGTTTGTCTTAAAGCAGTTTTTGATTCTGACATCTTTTGTTGATACAGTAGTTATTAAAGACTAAAATTAGTGAAAATGTTAATGTTTTCTAAGCAACTACCCAGAGAAAATGCAATGACCATTATTGTGAAAGCTGCCGCATTGGCAGAAAGGATGGCAGATAAACTGGAATGTGTCAGTACTTCAATTCAGTTAAATTGAAATGTAAAGAGTCCAAAAGAAGCTTTGTTGGGTTTTCAAAAAGCTAGCACTTGGGTTCATACCCAGCTGCAATGGCACAGTACAGTACTGTCTATTATGAGTGCCAGTTTCAACACCATTGCGCAAAAAGGTTACTGAATTTCCCTAAAATCATTTGGTTTGCAAAATGGACCCCTCACTCAAATGAACATGTCTTCTTGTTATGAAGACAGTAGAGTGGGAGCATTTGATAATTCCTTGTCCTCCTGTTACGTTCAATTATCACTTTCATCCTTTTTTTACTTTTGTACTTAACTCTCTTCCCATTTCCCCTCCATTTTATATGTGAAACATAATAGGGCTCAATGTGATAAAATTAAGTGTTTATGGACATTAACTTCCAATTACACACTTCACACACCAACATTTAACTTGATAGATTTCTGTTTTAGTCATTATACTGAATAGTAATCTGTATATTGTGGCTTTTAAAAAACCCTAACCGCTGGCAAACCTCTGGCTCCATGCAAGAAAATCAGCATGGGAGAGATTTAATCTGCATTCTAGAGAGTTAACTGTAACCACTAGGACAATGATTCAAATATCCAAGTGGGTTTAGCTGTGTTGGTCTAACCCACCTGCTTTTCCCAAAGCCTGCTATTCTCATGGCATTGTACTAAACAGAATTGAATTTGTTCCTGGACAGGTGCAGTTTACAATCACGTGTGTAAACCACACTATTTTCAGTTCACAATTGCTTACACTGGAAGGGGTCTATTTACCCATATTGTTTGCCCTCCTAGGTGAGCTAGAAACAGGTCATTTACTGCCTATACCTTCCCGTTCCAAATGGCATTGTGCCAGCAAAGAACAATTTTGAGTTGCAGTTGGATTTCATTGATTTCAGTGAAGCCCCATTTGTCATAAAACTTGGAAATTCAATTGGAAATCAGTATCAATATATTCTGTCACTACAAATTCAGACTTTTCCCACTGTACAGAGTAGGGAAAGATGTGGAAAAGCAAACTCTACAGTTCATAGGGTGATATAGTAAAGTTTTTAGGATACCTAAAGGGAAATTGCATAATTTATAATGTAAAGCAATCTCAATATTTGATTCTACTTAGGTAAAGGGAATATACAACTAAGCAGGAGAATTTGAAGGCCAAATCAGGTACAGTAGTGTAACCGTATCTGAAATACCAACAAAACAGCAGTCCTCAAGCAATTACGAATAACCTACTTCTGCATATTGATGTCTTATGGTAATGGTAAGCTAGTTTTCTGTGATTTGATATGTGTTTTTGATATTATAATTGTAAATTTGCATGTGTTAATGATTAAAAAAACCCAACCTGTTTCTGCCCAAACTTTAGTATATTTTAAATTTAAATCTCAACTATGTCTTGGAGTTGGTTCCAACCATGTTATCTGGAACATCTCATGCAAAGCCTGGGGTCAAGCACAAACTGCAGTGTGAACAAGCCCTAGATTCTAAGTTTTGGGGAACATGTAGGTTTCAGCTAGCAGGGCAAGGAGGGATGTCTGTGTATTGCTCTGGTAAAAAATCTGGTAATGTTTTATTTAATATCCTTGTCTTATATGTGTGATTTAAAAAACAAACAAACAAACAAGCAACCACTGTTGCTAACAAAACTGTAAATACTCAAGACGGGGAAGTTATGAGCACTTTTATCCTTGCTTCTGTGGAATGGGAATATGCCATGTAGTTTCTTCTGTATTTATTGAATACTATGTACATTGGGACCCTGATCTTCTGTTGCTACCTCAGATAAGCAATTGTATTTATTTAAAGAAGGAACATAAATATTTATGTGCTTCAAATTTTGGGTTTGATGATACAAATTCCCAGTTTATATTTACATTCACACCCTTACATAAGAAGAACACTGAAAATCAATGAAAATTTTATACTTTTCTGTATATGGACTTATACACCTAGAATAAAATATTTATTTGCATTTGGAACATAATTTTTCTATTGTTACATCTAATCTATGTAATTTTAGATGTTAATTTTACTTACAGATGATCTGCTAGGAGTCTTAAATGGAACAGTTGCTCGTTAGTGTGGAAGGCATGGGTAAACAAGTTGATTGAAAAATGTAATCAAAGGCAGCAACTAAATCAATATGTTTTCTCCGCTTATCTGTAGTTTGGACATATTACTGTCCAAAAGTAAAGGTATAAATTACGTTGGATTAAACACTGATTTCTTTGGAAAGGTCTTCTACCTTTCTCCCCTCCTCCGGGTCAAAAAACATTGACTAAATGTACTGAAACAAAAATCTTGTCAGTTCCAATGTTCTTCAGGGGAGTTCCTATGGAAAGTATCTATGAAATGGTATGATTTATTTTTCTCATAAGACTAGCTCTATCCCCAAAGTGATACAACTGGGAAATCCCATCTGTGCATATCATCTGCTGCCTGTTAAATTACTTTACTCAAATTGGTTTTGGTTATATCTATCAACCCCAGGCTTAATGCAATTCATGAGGAGGTGGTTAACCTTAATTTTGGTTACTGGCAAGAGTTTAAATTACTGTTGTTCACATGGTACTAGGACAGATTATTTTATAGGAATATTTCAGGTCCAAACAAATGGGTTTTGGAAGGTACAAGTTCAGTTTAGCCACAAAAGAGTAGTAAGACAATCTTCTATGCATTTAGAACAAGATAGAAATCCTTGAAAGGATTAATGTAATATTAACATTTTGGGGATTTCAAAATACATTCAATAGCTTTAAGTTGCTGAATTAAAATATGAGAACAGATATCTCACTACTTACAGAAAAGATACAATTGTTTTTAAACAAGAAGCAGTTTAATTCTGAATCTTTAGATAAAGTGACCAAACCCAACTGTTACTGAATTTATTGAACTGATGATGACCAGAGTCTACTGCTAATTGGTTGATAGACCCACTTGCATCCTCTGAGGTTGGATCATCTCCTTCTGGATAACCCAAAATTGAACTTCATTGCAGACCATTATCTATAAAATTGGATGAACCAAATCTTGGGATTTGATCAACTGGAATGTATTAATTTGTAGGTATTAGCTGCTACCAAACCAGAAATGTGAACCTTCTCATGCCACTAAGGCTCCAAAGAGTTGACAGTGACACAACCCTTTATCAGTATTATGTTTCAGGTAGCCTTCTATTTTTATTATCTTTTCAGACTGTAATAACCATAAAATGTTAAGGCAAAACAGAAATAAAATGGTACAAATTAATCCCTTTGCTTTCTGATGACATTCTTCTGACTTATTAAAAGGATCATATGACAAAATAATTTGTTTAGTTTTTAAATATATGAGCTAAAAAAAATAATCCATTAAAAGTGAGATTTTAAGACATAATATCAGATTATGAATAGGCAGTAAGGATGGTACCAAGTTGTAAAAGGCAAAACAACTAAGCACAGAGTGAAGAAACAAAGTTGTTTAAAATAGATCAAACTCAAAAAAACCCAACTGTGCTGTGTATTTCATCTGTCTAAAGGATGAGTGAAAGGATGACATGGAAGATCATGTGGAATATATGTATAAAATTTTGGTTATTAGTTTTAGATTGAGACAAATAAAATATGAAAGAGTGCATATGAATGACTGAACTTTGTTTCCAAAGAATTCTCAACATACATTAAATATAATACACTGAAAAAGGTACTATAGTGAAATGTATGAAAAAAATCTGCACACAGTTTGATAAAAAAATAGTAAACATCAACATCAAACTACATACTGCTCTGGAAGGAAGTTAAACAGTGTGGAGGCTCACCCAGAAGAATGTCAGAGATGTAATCTGACACACATTAAGAGGTCTCCCTCTGCTGAGGCCTTTGAAAGAAAATGTGTTTCCTCTCATTTTCTCTAGATTATACAATATTTAGAAACAGTCAGCAGTTCCAGCTTTAGTACTTCCAGTTGGTCCCTAATGTGGGTTACTCATGTATTATTTAAGCAGAACTCTGAAATAAATTCTCAGGATAAAAAGTAGCTAATGTAGGCATGAGTATGAATGTAGGCAGAACTTTACAAAAGAAACTGAAAATACTCAGAAATTGTCTTACTTCTTGACAGCTAAATGTATTAGATGGTGGAACACTGTCTCAAGGGAAGCAGTGAAAACTCAAATACTTGGTATTTTAAAAAGTAGGTTTGGAAAATATTTAGTTGATGTATAATAGCAAAGAAAACTGCCTTGGCAAGCAGAAAGAGTTTATAACTGCCACTCAAAATGCTATCTTGTAAGCCTGAGAAGTTTTTGCTAACACTGGTCCCAGAATTTATCTTTTGCTCAACTAAGAGAGAATAATGCAATTCTGAGATTATAGTATTGAGTTTTTGAAGTTTTGAAATAGCATGGATAGAACTGAGCAAATCAAACAGAGCAAAGAACTTTTTCATACGTGAAAAAAATATGCAGAATTTGGCAACATTTTGTTTCTTTCATTCCCTCTGGGTCATAGAAGACTTTTTATGTTTGTTCTCCCAGATCAACAACCTTGAGGTTTCCTTCTGTTCTCCTGAGTTTGTTTCTGTAATGCTTTGAGAATCAATTTATGAAACATTTCTCAAATGTGCATTTCCAAGAATGACCTTTGGCATTCCTGTACTCAGGACCTTGGAACTTTTCTGGCCTTATGCCATAGGTGGAAAGCAATGGGATTCATCACTGGCACACTCTTCTCCATGACATTTTCTGAAATGGGTATACATCAAATGAATTTAGCAACATAGGAAAGTTGAAGAGTTTGTTAAAATAGTTGATTTTAGGGTTGACTTGATATTGTCACTGTTTCTCTACAGTAAGGCTTATGTCCCTGTCAATGAAAGCATAGCCATCAGTTTCTTTTGTCTGACATCAATGCCTTGTTTTCCTCATACACTCCCAAAGAAAAGTATCATTTCCCTGTGGTGAGCTCAACTAGCATGTCTTGCCAGCTAACAAAGACTTCCGCAATTGTTTAACACGCTTTTTATTTCTTTTAATTGTAGTTTCCCAGCTAGATCTCCGTTTATAATGTACCCCATACCTCAGTCTCATCTTCAACGTTTTTACATCTGTTTTTTCTTAGTCACCCCCAGGTGTCCTCTCCTACACTTCAGATAGGATTGAAGCTTGCTTACAGAAGTTTTAACAACCTGCAATCATCCTGGAATTCTTTAATACTCTGATAAAGCAACACGCATCATTTCATAGAAGTCCTAAGCAGTACCTGGTTAGCCTCTGAAAACTGTCAGAGTTCCTAACCCCCAAAAATCTGACTCCTAGACTTTGTATCTGATAGGGAGGACATATCTGCCACTGTCTTGCTTAATGCCTTCAGCTGAAAATGACAGCATCAACAAGAATTAACAATTTTTATGCGTTCTCCATATATTGGCATATTACAGGCAGCCTTAGGGGTCCTGTCATAGTCACTGAATCAAGCAGTCAGTTGTACTGAGAAAAGACATGACTTGTAGGTATAGCTAATATCTTTTCTTAGAATAATAGCCTGTATAGTTGGAAAAAGAACATACAGTCCCTTCTTAAGTCTGGTGTAGAAGAAACAGACTTCAAAGCTAAATATGTGTTGACAACACCTGCTCAGTTTAATTCATAATGATTTCTCTTTACATTTGTGCCAAATTACTGGCAAGCAGTAGCAGGAAAAGAAAATATAAATGAAAAAAAAAATATTTTTAACAGCTCATCTGTTTCATCTTTTGTTTGTTTTCTTCTACTAGTCCTTGCTATGAACTGCATTATTTACTCCTGCCTTATGCAGGCTTTAACATTTTGTGTGATAGCAACAGATTCAATTCTTTAACCTGGCCAACACCCACCCTGTAGCCTCCATTATTTTTTCTTTTCTGCAAAATTAGGTGGTTTTGCCATTTTAATGAGGTGAATCAGTTTATCTTGTGATCACACTAACACCAGCACTTGTTTTAAGTAAGCTGTAGGAGTGTAGGGTAGTGCAGATGGAAATGGAAAGCAAAATTGTTTCCTTTGAGAAAGAGAAAGCTGCTCAGTTCAGGCCATGCTGCCAAACCATATCCTGAAATATGGGCAACTGGGTGGTTGCTCCCGGGGTAAATAGAAATGGGCATAACTTTTGCTATATATTCAGAAAAAATGTGAGAGGTAAATACATTGGTTTGTGGAATAGGTTACTGAAAAAGTAGGAATCAGTATTCAAAACACAGATGCCAGAGGTGAAAGTAACGTCTGTTGCTTAAAGGGTTTTCTTTAAGATAGAAATTCAAATGGGGCACTGTGCCAATATTTTCTGGAGAAAAAAAATAGAAAAATTGCCTACATATGGAAGACATCAAGAAAGACCCAGAGATAGACACATAAGCCCTTACC
Organism: Actenoides lindsayi; assembly: GCA_025331215.1. Classification (NCBI taxonomy): domain Eukaryota; kingdom Metazoa; phylum Chordata; class Aves; order Coraciiformes; family Alcedinidae; genus Actenoides; species Actenoides lindsayi. The sequence continues at coordinate 2,198 of WTSP01027905.1, read as the reverse complement.
TTAAGATCCACTGCTTACCTAGGAGAGATTAGAGTGCTAGCAAAAATTAGATTTGGGATTCTAAGCAGTGGTGGTTGTTTTAATTTGTTGATATTCAGAGAAAAAATATATATATTATTTAGATAACTTAGAAATAAAGAATATGGTACCTCAAAAAATGTTTTGGTGTTTCAGAATTTGTTTATATGATCCCTCTCATCCTCATTCCTAAAAACTACATCTTAGGAAATTTCATATGGAGAGAAGTGCATAAAGGTAGATATGTGGATTTTTTGTGTGTGTGTTTGTTTGTTTTGTTTTGTTTTTCTTTTTTCTCTGACTTTTCTAATTGAGTGATAAAGCAGTTCTGTTTGTTCCTTCAGGTATGCACATCCTGATCAGCTACGAAGATAAACGGGATTGGATGATTGCAGCTGTATAAACTTAATGAGAAAGATAAATCAACGTTAAAGTGTTCTAGTCAGCACTTGAATTGTTTTTTTCTTTAAATGGTAAAATAAAAAAATATCTGTGAAATAGAGAAAAGTACTTATTTTAAAAATTGCAACTTCTTTTTAGAATTTCAGGGCTTCTTTGTCTTACTATTGATTTCTTGTGTCTCATGTTTTGTTTTGCTTTTTGTTTGTGAGGGTTTTTTTGTTGTTGTCTGTTTGTTTGTTTGCTTTTCTATCTTAGAGAAGAAGCTGAAGATTCTAAATGTCTTTCCATGCTTTTATTTCCCTTTTCTATCTTCTGGAAAATGGATTAAAAACATTCTTTTCAAATCTCATTTTTACCTTCCAATTCTCATCCTTATCCTGTCTTTCAATTTTCTTTGAGTGTTGTACTTTTATTTTTCAGTGAGGAAAAAGGGAAAGAATAAGCATTTTTCTTTTGTTCTCTAATTTATTAAAGTGGCCTCATAGGTTTCTAATAGAAAAGCGAATGTCAGTGTGGAAGGAAAAAATCCCAGTTAAAGCATTATTGTATCAAACTAAGAAAAATTCAAAATAATTCAAAATCATAATATTTCACAAATTCTTTTTTGCATAATTCATGTTTAGCCAAATTATTTTGTAGCTTAAAAATTGTATTTTCCCATTGTCCTCTTAGCTCTTTTCTGTGTTTAGTGTAGGTGTGATAGTTCAGGATGTCTTATTATTGCTTATGCACAGCACCCAGTACAGTGGAATGTGGATGTTTAAAACCTTAGATATGCCATAAACAAACTGTTAGTAAGTGAAGCAACAATAGGAAATACAATCTTTAATTATTTTGTAGTGGACAAAAATAGGTAGAAATAATAATGTGGAAGCTACCTATTGAAAATATATGTAACTATCTACATAAAAAGGTCTGCAATACTTGAAATACATTATAGTTACAGAAATATCTGGGTTTACTTAAAGAAATTCTGAGGAGTTAGTATTTCAAGCCAATAAATACTCAAATTAGAATTTTACACTTACTTTGGAAGAAATACCATGAATTTGAATTTGTGATGCTAATTAAAGGGAACTAACGAAGCACATGGAACTGTTTGGGTTTGTTTTTCTTTTTTAAATCAAATTAACATCCACAAAAAATTAATATACAACTGGTCCTGAGAAATGAACAAACTGAATTTTCTTTTCATCAAAACATCCTGTGAGGTGAGCAATTGTTCTTAATGCAGTAAAAGACTCAGGAATATGCACGTCAATTTTTTTTCAATATTAGCGTAGTTTAGGCTTAGTCAGAAATACTAGTAAGTGCTTTAGGGTGATACTAAAATTCTGGTGCATTCTGTTGCCACTCAAATCCGTGCTGCTCTGCCCCCTGCCCCATCCTGTTCCATCAACAAAGAGCTTGTTTTTTCTCCTCAAAGCAGCTTCCTGCTTTTCATGAAAGCACTTCTTTCAGCTAGCACCTTAATATTCCTTTTTCTGAAATAATTTGTATAGAGTGTGGAGTTCCTTTGAACAGCAGTGAGAAGCCATACAGAGAGCAGGACTGGGAGAGAAACAGAGATAGCTGCCATCTGCCACTTTAGCTAAACTGAAGCAAATTGAAAGGGCTCTTCAGCACAAGTTCTTCTTTCTATTTTTTTTGTTTAAGCCCATCTTGTGGACTAGGGAACAAAACCCCTTCAGTTAGAAATGTACTTTTTTTTTTTTTTTTTTTTTTTTTTTTTTTTTTTTTTTTTTTTTTTTTTTGTTTTTTTTTTTTTTTTGTTAGTG
>WTSP01027904.1:9762-21803 GCA_025331215.1 Actenoides lindsayi | reverse complement strand
AATTAGGTACATTTTAAACAGGAATGTTTGAATTTTTTTTCCTCCTAATTATATATATTTTTTGATTGTTAAAATAAAACCGGTGTTTGTGAGATTTTTAGAGGATTTGTAGTAAAAAAATTAAAATTTTTGATGCTTTCACCAAAAAAAAAATTGAAACTGAAATGAAATAATAGCTGTTTATAACAGTTAATGTCAGTAAAATTTACTTTTTTTCCATAAGCATTTATCTTGATTGAAAAGTGCTTGAGGTTGTTCTAAGGTATGGTACTTGAAGAAAATGTGACAGCTGTGGTTATTACAGTAACGAATCAAAAATTCAGAAACCTAAATAATTGCAATATGGTCCTAGAAGATGTAACATTAAGACTATCCAATTAGTAAGACCCTCATTAGACAAAATCTTTGACTGCTGACAATTTCTTATTTATCTTTTCTATTTAGGATGAGTTTTTTCATTGTCCAAGGCATTAAAAGCAGGGTAAAAATCTATATATTTATGCCAAAGTAGATGTAGTCTACATGAGAGAATCACTTTCTTCATGAAAATTAGCTTTTAAAAAATCCTCACCTTCCCTGCCTCCCCTCCTCCCCCCACTATCTAAGACCATGCTCTGCACACTCTAACATGTGTAGAGAAACTTTGCACAATTAAAATTTGTAAGTATGTATTCTCATTAAAAAGACTACTTTCTCAAAGCAGACTTCTTACTTGGATGGCTGCTTACTTGGAGAGATCCAAAGTAAATATATGCTAACTCACAACAGGCTCATACTGTATGATTTATAACAGTATCAAATGGATGAAAAAGATCCACTGTTTCGATTTGATAGCAGTTCTTGATGTTTTCTAACAAAAGCAAAACCAAGCCCTGCACTGTGTTTGCTCAGAGCATGGTTTACCCCATTTGCCAAACCATGTCTCCTGGGTTAATAAGAAAGGCTAGACTGAGTCGGGCATTGATTAAACTAAGTAATTTGCAAATAGCCCTCTACTTGAAAGGCAGTCAAAGTATGAAGCAAACTTCAAGAAAATGAGGATAATGGAACAAATTACAATTGAGGAAAAAAGGACGAAAACTCTGAAAGTGACTAATTCAAGCAAAAGGCTGAAGCAGACTTGTTGACTTTTGTTATCTCATGTAATTTATATTACTAATAATGTAAATGTAAGAAGATATCTAAGGACAACTTCTCCCTTATTTAGCAGGTTACAAAGTTCTTCGAGCATTACTTTGAGTTTTTTTTTCCCACTTGCCACTTCCAAAATATCAATAATCATTATCCTGGTCTTATTTTACTGGAAGGCTGATGAAAAGATATGTTAGGCATATTTATTTTGAGCACTGACATTTGAATAAGAGGGACCATAGGGGTGCAAAAATAAATGTTATTCTTGTTGAATATCCAGTGATAGGGAATGGACTGCTAATGCACCCAGAAAACAATTAAAAAGATCATCTTGAAATCCTCTTTCTCTCTCAAGGTTTCTTGAAATTGACTTCCCCAAGTTGCACTGACAGTATTTCTCCCACACTCCCATTCAGCGAAAAGTACCCCAAAAGATCCTCTAAAATTCTGCCTTCCACTGGTGGAGTCGATGCATAAAACATTTTACAAGTACAGTTACAGTGGTAAAACTGTGACAGGAACAAGGGAGGGGTAGAGGGAAAGGGTTGTGTTTAAGGTCCGGTCATATTTATTATTGTCCTGCTCTGATACAATTGGTGAAATGGTGATGGGTTTGTTGTTTAAATTGAATTTGTTTTGTTTCCCCAAGTCAAATCTGTCTTTAGCCCATGACCATAACTGGTGAGTGAGCCCTCCCTGTCTTTGCCTCAACCCTCAAGCTTTTTTGTTGTATTTTCTCCTCCCCACCCCATGGGAGGGGGGTAGGAGTGAGCCAGTGGTTTCATGAGGCTTTGGTGCTGGTTGGGTGGGCTCAAATCACTGCAGCAGTGTTTTTAAGGTTTTAATTGTCATAAATAGTTGTAGCATCTACATTTTGAGCAACCTAAGACAAGCATGTTACATGTTTTAATTTCTGTGTAGAAATGAGCAAATGACCAGAATCACTGACAGAACCTCCAGTGGTTCTCCAAGTCATGGTTATGCTGTATTTCCACAGCTCCCTGCAGAACTGGTCTACGTAATCAGGCTGTTCTGTAAAAAAAAAACAAGGAAAAGCTCTCCTGTCCCCTCCTGCAAACAACAGAGCCCACACAGCTGGACATGGAAAAGGTGAAAGTGGAAATGGATGACTGGAAATGGGAATGGTTTGGCAACAAATGTTCAGCCACTGTAAAACTGCCCCATGTCTCTTTGCTATCTTCTTTGCATTAGAAGAGGCGTAAAGAGGGCATATGCATGCCTTTTCATACAGATGAATACTCCTGCTCCTCCAGAAATACTAGATAGGCCATGCAGTTCTGGGATATTTTAATTCTGACGAATAACAACCAGATGAAAGATAACTTCTCAATGACTGACTGCCTTCTATATGAGACAGGGAAACTGGAGATCTTACACTTTTACCACATTTTGGTATTGACCACCATTGCTAAAGAGCAATGTAAAGAGCACAGACCCTCAATCTTCAGCAGAGGAGAGTTAGGCAATCCAGTACAACTAGAGACTTTTTTCCACAACAGCTCTGTATCAGCCTTCAATGCAAAACCAGACTTAGAACAATGCTGGATGAATAATAACTATATAAGAATGAAAATTCATGTCACGGGTAGCCCAAGAGGGTGAAAAGAGTGTGCAAGAGGCAGATTACTTGGACGTTCTGGCATAGTCAACGTGCAACAAACAGCCTCATCTGTCTCATCAACGTTGCTCTGGAAATCCAAAGCTTGTTTCGCTGTATTCACTGAAGAATACCCCTCTTACTGTACCATGTGCAAGGGACTTGTACACAGTCAACTCATTTCTGAAGTAAGTCTCATTCATAAGCAACAAAATTCTGTACAAATAATTTTTCCCTCTGAAATTCAGGGCTGAAACTCTAGCTGCTTAATTTTATTTTTTTTTTCCAAGACAGACACTTAAAAATATGCTGGAAATTCAATGTTGTGTCAGATGACTTCAAAGTTTTTCCAGCTCTTTCTCTTTCTATGCAATAATCCATTAAATAATTTCTCTCAAGATAAGATCAAATATGGTTAGAAGCTAAAATTCTGTGTTTAAATTAACCCTGACCTCCTTCTCTTTTAGTCTTCAAATAGTCTGCCAAATTCCTCTGACTGTCATACATTTAAAGGTCCATTTATCACTGGTATAAAGTGACATAACAATGAATTTGTACTGCTTTTTTCTTCTCTCTTAAACAAGACAAAAGAATATTCCGGTGCCAACAAGAATATTCATGCAAGAGAAGAAGGGGCTGAGGGAGCTTGTTATCTGTATGAAACAACTAAGAAAAATTCTCATTTCAACAGATTGAAGGCCCTTATGTCAACTGAAGGTGCCAAGGCTTTGTAGCATATTTTTTCCTAACCTTTTTTTTTTTTTAGATTAGTCCATTTTCCTTTCCATAAGCAAAAAAAAAAAAACCAAAAACCAAAACCCAAAAAGTTGTGTTTTTACAATTTTTGTCTATTTTTTTTCTTAAACCATGTTAAGTAGGAATTATCTAATGTTTTGCTAAAAGATTCGTATAAATCTCAGACATGCTTGTGATGAGATTATAAAGTTTACTTAAGAAAGTGGCAGTTTAAATAGTCAACAAAGGCTTCTTTTCACCCAAATGCTCACTGTCCACTGGAAATAATAGAGAGTAATGCCAGGAGATACTAAGTAAATAGTTAAAAAGTATGATTAAAACCTTTTATGCTGCATTGCTTAGATTTGCCCTTAACTTTTCAACAGATTGCCACTTAAGTAAAAAAAGAACATGACGTAGCCTCTTCCTCAACCCTTTCTCATAGTTTCTAAGACCAATCCAAGTAACAGGCGTCCTGGGTGAAAGAGGCTAGAAAAAGACACATCTCAAGGGAACCATAGAGTTTGTATCCAGCACGTAGCTAAAGCTTAATGCAATGAGAGAAGGAAACTAAAAATTAGCATCTTGAGTTATATCAGAAAACCTTTTTTTTCCAGGCTCCTGGTGAAAAGCTGAATGTGTCCATGGTAGCTTGTCCTGGGTTTGGCTAGGATAGGGTTAATTTTCACCAGAAGCTGGGAGGTGGCCATGGTCAGGATAGACAATAGAACCAGCCAATGGGATATTTGATACCATATTGACGTCATGCCAGGTATATAAAGGTGTGGGAGTTAGGCCGAGCAGGGCACTTGGTCTCTTAGGAGGGGCAGTCAGTGCAGGGCTAGGCAGTCAGTGTGTTTAATATCACTCATTTATATATTGTTTTATTACTATTAGCGTTACTACTTTTGTTTCTTCTCCTTTTGTGCTGTTCTATTAAACTCTCCCTAATCTCAGCCCACAGGGTTTTGCCTTTTTCTCCTTATTATCCTTCCCACCCCACTGTGGTGGGGTGGTGGACATAGCGGGTGATGTTTCTGAATGATCAGCCACATGGAGCTCAGGTCTGGGCTGGGTCTAAACTGTGACACAACTGAAGGGACAAAGGCTTCTACATGAAGCAGCAATATTTTGTTTGATTTAAATAGGCTGTTCAGACCTTTCAGATGAAAAAGAAAAAAAAAAAAGTATTTGCACTAAGAGTCAGATGGGTTTAGACCATGAATGCGTAAAATTTGAGGCCAAAAGTAGCAATTCTGCATGACACATTCTTTACTTGCATGGCAGCTATTTGAGGCTTTGGAGGCCAATCAATAAACTAAATTAAATTCAGGGTGAACTGAAAGAAAAATAAGTGACCCTCATTTCTGCTACTACAGATAATTCAGTGGCTGCTGTGAAAACAATGCCACCTGATAGGAGCAATAGGTGAGCTAGGTATAGTTCTGCTAAATCATATGTAACATTCAGAAAAAAGCCATGTTCTTGAAGCAGCCTCTCTGCCCACTGTTGTTATACATATGTGAAGCAAGAGGCTCTTTTACAAGGCCACAAACCAGTCAGAAATATAGACAAGAGTGCAGAATAACATGGTATTGAAAGGTAATAGAGAAAACTCTTACGTGGCAGAACTGGTCAAGACTGGCATTGATGGTGCAATTAGTTATTAAAAGGAATCTGTACTATTTGTTGTATTGAAGGAAATAATATAAGTCGCCTCTCTTTCATTCTGCCTTATATCTATTTTAAACTTAAAAAGCGATTTCAGAGACCCACAGGCCTCCAAAGGGAAACATCCCAACTCTGTCTCTCTGCATGAAAAATATGAAACTGTTGAGGGGGAAAACCTCAAAAATGTATTCCCGTCTTCAGACAGATTCTGTCTGTAGCTTACCCTGGCTACAGAAATATGCCCCTCCTGGGACTGCAGTGGGAAAATCCCACACTCTATCTCCCCTCTCCCTCCCCATCCTGTCTTCTGTTTCTGACAGGAGAAGGGCTGAGCCTTCATCTTGGTCAGGAAGATAAAGTGATTTCATTAAACTAAGGTAGAGTCAACATTCCCCTCATATCCTGCCCCAGCTCAGCAGCTAGACAGCTCCTACACAAACTGGGGCTCACCTCAACTGCCAAAGTGCATGCTAAAAAGGGTTTGAGCACAGATGCCTGAAAAAAAATTTTTTTTTTTTTGCAAGGGTACAGCACTGTATCAACACAGGAATATATTCTTCACCACTTGCATCTGTTTTACCATCAGAAGTACATCAAATATGCCTGTACACTCTCTGTACACAAAGCTGAATTTATTACTGAGCATTTTATTGTATTATTCAAAGTGATATTTACTTATTTAATGGTGAAGCAAAAAAGAGAAAAGAGGAAAGAGAGAAGGATCAAAGCTGAGCAAATCTCCCTGGGACATCATTTAAGTAACAATAAATAAATTTGCCATTTTCTGCCTCCTTTACAATAAAAACATTTAAATATTGACATTTTCTCATGGGACATGAAATCTGCTTTCTGATCAGCTCTAGATGGGAGATCTTGAGTGGCTGTAAGCCCTGGTGTAGCACAAATCACAATAAAGACTCCTTATCAAAGCAGGTGAAGACAGTGCCCTTTAGAGGACTCGAAGCTACTGCAAGGGCATGCATGATGAACACCCTGAGGCAGGGGATGGAAAAATTGAGAGGCAAAACCATAAAGAGTGCAGCAGTGAAAAGGGAACTGGAGACCTTGCGGGTGAGCTGAAAGCAATGCACTTCAGAGTTGCACCTCATCTCAAATGAGAAAAGTGCATTTGATGACCCTTCACAAGCCCCAGCTGGGTTCATTGTCAAGTGCTGAGGTCAGTCCTTGGAGCACCACACTCTCATCCAACTCACCGCATTACCCATCCTGGCTCAGGAGGAAGGAGCAAACCACAGGTCTCAGCTTTGAAAATGCATTACCACGTGCTATTTCATTTACAATGGAGCCATCTGTTTCTGTCTGAGCACAGCTCTTTGTTTTCTTTTTGTTCTTGATGATACCTGTGAAGCCCAAAAGTCCTTTCACAGAAGAATTTGAATCCTTTGGGATTCACTGCTGTCATGTCTCCCACATGGCAAAGCAGAAAGCTCATGAAATGAGGTAGAAGTGAAGTATTAATCATCAAGAGAAGGGAGGACTGAGTGAAAACTGAGAAACCATAATTTATGAAGTTAATTTATCCCACAATACTTTCCATATGCTTATGTTCAAGGAGAGATTTACAGCATTGTGTGCAGTCTTACCATTGCTTAAGTACCGGTCCTGAAAACAAGTGATGTAATTTCACTGAAATGGCTGCTGTCTTTCATTGTCCTTATTCCTCCCCAGTCACTTATAGGTCACTGCATTCCTCTCCCCCACCTTGGTTGCACCTCTAGCTGTTGGGTGATGGGAATGGCAGAGAAGGACAGCACAGCTGCCTTAGCTGCAGAGCTGCACATCCTGGGAATGGGCCAGGCAGCGACGATGGTGGGCTGCACCCCTGCTCCAGGTTTCTCTCTGTTGCATGAAAAAGGAGCGAGGTTTAGTTGGGATGAGGAATCAAAAAGCAAAATGCTACTTTTCTTCCTCTCTCAATTCATTGACTGCTGTTTCAGCTGAGTGCTCAGACTAAGCTTTTCTCTTGCTTCATCTCACAAAAACTGCAGCAATCCTACAGGGCACAAGGGGCTTTGGCACTGAAAACATCCTCTTGATTACTGGGGGCAATTTGTGCATCAGCATGCAAAACTCTTCTGAGATCCGCTGAGCAGTGAGGAGCTGTGACACCTTCAATGCCCACAGAAACTCATGTGGTATGTTATTATTTTAGTGGTGGTCTTGGTTTGGTGTAAGAACTAGCATTGTTGGGTAGAAATGGAGTGTGTTACACCAGTGATGAAAAAAAGAGGGGGATATCTGGGTAACTTACTCCTCACATACAAAGCTGGCCTCCAGCAAGGTCCAGGGTTAGCCCTTGGCATGGATGGGAAGCACTGAAACAAGTTCAGAAGTTTTAAGGATGAAAAGAAGGCGTGAGAGGAAGAGTGATGACCCACAAATAGAAAGGGGGATGGTTGGTGGTAGCTGAACAAGACCCTAGTGATAGATACTTGTGCAGGTGAAATGTGTGGATTACATTGTATATGACTGGTTCTCACCAGTAAGTGGAAATGCAGGAGCCACAAATGGATCCACCAAGAGAAGAAAGAACAAAAGCAGCACTCTTGGTGGCATTTTTCATAAGTACAACAGCCTGGCTGCATATTTAATCCCAGCACTGAAAGAAAGCTGTCTTGCCATAGCACTGCCACTAACCTCAATGTCTTTGCCTCCTGCTTCCTTGCTTTGGATCATGGTTTCATTGCTTTTCTTCTGCATGGATTTGAGAAGGTTTAATCAGTCTTGGACAGCATTCTCACAGATTTCAGGATCTTTGAATCTTGCAAAAGTCTGTCCTTCAAAAATAATATGGTAAATTGTAGAAGCACTGAGCTTTCCCCTGATTACAATGGCAACAACCAACACATGGGCCCTTTCCCTCTTCCTAGGATGGGGAAGAAAATAGAGCATATAGAAGAGGTCAGTTAGACCTCCCTGATCCTGACTATTTTCCAAAATGGCCATAGAACAGTGGAGACATACCTGAAGCAGACACTAGTTTCAGGAACAGTGCTCCATCAGGAACATGCTCCTAATGCTGACCACAGCACCCTGGATGCAGCAGGGAGAGTGTGAGAAGACAGGTATGGGATAATTTGCCACAGGCAAGGGCATGAACATTTTACTTGACTCCCAAAACAGAAGCTAGTCAGACCACGGTTCTCAACAAGTCTGTATACTTCTGTTGTTCATGTAAGAAAATGCTTACTGTTTCAATTTTGCTAAACTCATGGTCACAGTGACGCCCAGTGGCAATGACTTCCATAGACTGGTTGTACACGCTGTGCTACAGACAATTTTTCCTCCTCCCTGTGCTCTGCTTTGCCGCACTACATTTCCAGAGACTGTCACAGCAACCAGCAGCAGGAGGAGAGTCCTCAGCTGTCAAAATAAATGCTTCCCTGTATGTCCACAAGCTGTGAATGCTAAACAGAAAAAGTTTCTTGGCTGCACTGAGGCTCCATGTGAAAAGGTCTGTATATGGACAAACCTTGTTACTGCAGGGTGATGTGTCTTCCAGATTACAAGACATTTTCTCAGTGTCCCTGTGAAATAAGATGGGCTCTCGTTTCTGCTCTGGTATATGGAGGCTGAATCACAGGCAGTTTGTGCAACTTGCTTACTAAAGGGGCCAACAGCAGAAGAGACACATTACTCACCTGCCCAGTGCTTTCAGCTTTAAGCCATAATTCCTCCCTGTTTTCCATGCTGCGGTGGAGGCGGTGCTGTAGGGCCAGGTTTGTGCTGGATGCACACTGATCTGCTGTGAGACTTAGGGCAATGCAACGCCTCTCTCAGTGTGCAACCACCACTTGCTGATGGGGTGGTGCTGAGACAGCAGACTAGCTACCTGCTTGGGAAATGCACAGCTCATCCCCTCACTTGCCTATTAATCCCTCTTCTGCTCATATACCTGCCTGTCTCCTCCACCCCATGCGGGGATGCTTCAGAACATGTTTGCTCAGTTATCGGTACTGTCTCTTTCTACGGCTCCTCCCTTTTGCTCGGCTGGAGTCTCCACTGTCTCTGCAGATAGCCTGCTGCACTAAGACCCACGCCCTCCTCCCACTTTTTCCCTCGGTCTCATCCTCCCAGCGTGACTTGCTGCCATTCCTGATTTGCATCCTGAGTCTCGCATCGCCCTGGTTTGCAGAGGGGAGCCAGAAGTGGGGAGCCCTGGGAATGCTGGGCCTGTGAGAGGAGAGCCTGGTGCTTCATGGGGATGATTCTCTGAAATAACCCCTCACCAGAGCAAAGCTACCTGTGTGTGGTCCCCGGGATGCGATACCAGGCTGCCTGCCCAGCCCTGACCCATGCCGCCTGCTCCTCCTCCGCAGACAAAAGTATGGGAGGGGATGGATGTCTCTGGGCCAGAGAGCCTACAGCCAGCAGCCATAGAACCAAAGCAGAGCAGGCAGGTCCAGGATCAATCCTGTTGGATTGGTTGCCATGGAAACATGCTGGTGAAGAGGGATGGCAGCCACAGAAACAGAGAGCATCCATACTCACCAGACTGCTGGGATGGGCATTTCCTCCTCAGCCCACGCACAGGCGACTGGTGGGGTGAGACGGTGCTTGTTGCTTCTCTTCTCCTGTGTGTCAGAAGCTGCTTTGCAAGGAGGAGCTCCCAGTTCTCTTTTTTCATTTGGGATTTTCCTGTCTCCTGATTTTAGCCTCCTCTCTGGAGGCTGTGAGGAGCAAACTCGAAGGATGCCTTAGTGCTGTTTCCAGGCAGAAAGGGAGGCAAACGAGCCATGTGCTTTCTTGGAAACTGTTAACAACACTCCTGCTCCAGGCTCTAGGTGTGGGTACCTACACCAAACTGTTATGCACATGGACTGCAGGCCAGCAAATGAAAATGCATCAAAATTAGCCAGGAGGGATATTGCACTGTGCAGGCATTTTGAGTACATGGCTGTGTGCAGAAATAACACCGGTGCAGTACGCTTGGGGGAGTGCTTTGAAGTGCTGCATTAGGAGTATCTGTTCAGTGTGTGAGCCCTGAACTATGTAGTATATAAGCTTTCATGTTTTGTAAGGATTTGGGTCCAGCCTATCTTTAGCCCTGTGAGGGGTGCTGTCTGTGTGCTCTGCATGAGATTATCACCTGTCTGTGCAATGTGCCGTCAGGGCTGAGGAGATTTTAGTTTCTGATGTTAGAGATGAGGAAATGCAAATTCCTTAAGGAAAAAATCCAACACGTGCTCGAAGAAATCTGCATATTAGCTGCTTCCTCCCCCTAGTCAAGCAAGAGAGAGAAAAGGCCAGAGCTTTCCAGCCTGTCACTGGGGAGAGAGAAGTGGTGTAGCTGACAGGGAGGAGAGGAAACTAGCGCTTCCAGGAGTGGTTTACCACACACCTCATTCGTCCTTCATGAATAAACTGTGTGGGCTGAGAGGGCAGCCACCACCACAGTAGATGTAACCGAAGTCAGAGAGAGCATGCGTCCACTGTGGATTCTGCCTCCAGTCCCGGGCTGTCTCTACTTCTGCTCCTTCCTAGTGTCTTCAGGCACCCCAAAACGACTAGCTGAGCAAGAGGCTGCATTTCTTTGTGGGGTTCAAAAATGTACAGTGGTCTTTTTCATCCTCACAAACTCACCCCTCCCACTCACCTCCACCTACATCTGCAAAGCTGGAGTTTCAGGGGGGGTGGACATCCCTGTCCTTCACAAGGTGTGGTGATCTCAGCTGCTCCACCTGAAGCAGGGAATGGAACTCTCGCAGCAGCCTGTGCAGCCCAGCAAAGGTTTTGCTCTCGCTGGGACAAGGAGCTTGCAGCGTTCAGATGAGCTGCTGTCACACCAGAGTTGGAGTGGATAATGCAGTGAACTGGTGTCCTTCCCAATGAATCTGACGCCAGTATGTCATAGGACATGAGAATTCAACCAACAGTCTGCAGTGATTTCTGCCAGGTCCTGCAATGTTTGTTAAGGGGCAAATTATTATTTTATGTTGTGGATTATCACTGAGGTAGAGCCATTTACCACTGCAGCTCCTGGAATCACCTCAGAGAAAAACACAATTCATGACATTTTTACTGTAATGAACTGATAAAAAAGAAAAATTAACAAGATTTGAAGATAAATTAGATCCACTGTTAGTGAATCCCACTATCAGTGAGGGGTATATGGTATTGAAGCATTCCTACATTTACATGTAAAGCTGCCATGTCCATAAAACAAGAGGAAACTAAACTATATATTCATGTGAGTGGAGCAATAGTATTATTGAAAGCAATGCCGAATATATCTTTCTGAAGTACAAAGCCTGCAAGAGCTTTCACAGTGAACTACAGTATTAAGAATGATGCTGATTAACAATAATTAGTATCTATAGCCAATTTACAGAAAATGATTATTTAATCCTCATAATAACTGTGATTAGGTAAGTGATTAACATTACTTTGTTACACTCCACATATTTAACATTCTTTTTGCACTAAGGCCTTGGAGGGAAACACCAAGGGTGTTTCTCCACCTGATTAAACACAGTAAAACCCATAAAAATCACCTTTCTCATTCAGAGGAGCTGAAATGGACAAATTTTGCCCATCTGCTCCAAGAGACTGAATAACTGCAACCACACATTCTTCCTAGACTAACAGAAGCTGGTGTGAGGAAATGCCTCAGCTGCTCTGACACTGGTATCTGTAATTAACCATGCCCTACCTTGAGTAGCTGGCTTTTTTATGATGCTTCATGACAATTTTATTTTTTTTTCCATTTAGGAATGTTTCCCAGTATGCTGGATCTAAAGTTAAAGACTTCAAATGTGAACAATTGCAGGAGAGAGACCAGATTTCTAAAGGTATTCAAACCTTGACTGCCTAGCACCTTCCCCAACCTTGTGGGAGGACACCAGCGCTGGGCCACAGGTGTGCT
>WTSP01027903.1:33718-49009 GCA_025331215.1 Actenoides lindsayi | reverse complement strand
TCTAAACATGGGGTGTTATCACTGCTAGCAGCAGACACTGCCTGTGAAAACAGGCTGCTAACTTCAGACAGTGCAGTCAGAAGAACTGAGTTGAAAAGTCAACTAGCTGAACAGAATTAGTTCTGTTCTCACTCAAAGCAAGGCAATGTTTTTACCCTACATCTCTGCAGCACTCAAGGCAATGGTACAAATTCCTCTGGGCATCTCTAAACTTTGCCATAGCTCAAACAACAAACTGGGGCAGCAGCCAATGGAAACAGCAAAGGCTACAACCAACTGCATGCAGCGATAGGGAAGTGACTGAGGCAAGGATGGAGCAGAGAACAGTCTGATGTGATAGATGGAACAGTAAAAAAAGTAAATTAAGGAGGTTCAAGAAGAAAACCCACCAGGCAGAATGTATCATTGTGAGCAGCTACTGTGTGCAAACTGTGAGTGTGAGGCACAGACTAGTCAGAGATGCAGTTTGTAAAACAGCAAGCAAGGGTTTGCCACGTGTTTTCTCTCTTAGGGGGTTTAAAAACAGTGACAGGGAGCCGTGGGCCATTGGTATGAACCAGGCTTCACATGGATCCAAGGGATGCAGATTATCCGCACAGCTGGCCAAGCCAACCTGCAGAGCTTTTAGCATCCTGAAAATAAGACACAAAGCCCTTTGTCTGTGCACCAGCCTCCCACTATTCTTGGATTATCAAGAAACAAGTCCATTTTGTAACCTTGTTATTTTCCTTCCTGCTACTTCAATAACACAAGGTATCACAATGCCAATAAAAAATAATAGAAAAAACCAAAACACATTGTGCAAAATTTCCACAGCCTCAGGCAAAGGACCTGTGTTCCTGGGGCAATTCACCCAGTGAAGGTACTGCCAGGACCACAGCTGCTCCTCTTCCCTCCACAGCTCTCTCCTTACCCTTTTCCTTCCCTTTCACATCCCCCACCCTCACACTGACTTTACAAATGCTGCAGGCTCTGCTCTGCCAGAGATGGGAAAGGAAAGAATCCTAAGCCAGGCATCACTGTTCTGCTCAACTGCAGAAGAGGGAGAAGCCAGGGATGGGGCAGCAAAAGAGCCGAAGCAGCATCCTCTGACCAAGGTGAGAGACAGGAATCAACAACACACAATTCAGCAAAATTTTGCCTTTAATAAAAGCAGCAAGACACAGACAACAGCTCAATAAGCAGCCTGCTGCTCCACCACCCATGGCTCCAGTGGTAGCTCTGTCCCACCAAGCAGTGAGGACACAGGATGAAACGGAAACCCTGGCATGTTTTCTGTTCCTGGTGTTCTGCAGAAGCCCTCCTGAAGGCTGATGTATTTACTTACTGCACCTATTTACACCAACACAACACAGTGGCTGCTGCATCTCTTCATTAACCAGTTTGTTACTGCAGAGCTCTTTGCCCTCCATCCACAGTAGCTAAACACTTGCAACAGACACCATGGACTTGCTTCAGCACATCAGGCCCAGGCAGGGCTGCTTCACATAGAGATAAGTGGAAATGGGGCAGCTGGATAGTCCATTCACCTGAGCTGGTGGAGGCATTGTTTGCACTGAATTCAGGTTCTGAGCAGTAGGTTTTACCAGCCACAGGCTGAGGATCCAGCTTCTTCTGGTTGATTGCAAAGCCTCAGTACAACTTTTATTTATTTATTATTAAAAAAAAAAAAAAAGCACTTGTTGGCCCAGCAATGCAGATTTTGGAGAGTAAGAACTAGCTGTGAGTTTGAGCTAAAAAAACCAAAAACCAAGCTTTATTTTTATATCTTTCAAAAGAAATTATTTTGAAGCTCTGTTCAAAATGACAATCTAAAATTAAATTAATGTTTTTGTTGGATCCAAGTAATATTTTTTTCCCTGATACTGCAGTTTGGCCAGTGAACTAAAAAAAAATATCAGTCTGTACAAGTCTGTTCATATTTCCACAGCTTAGACAAACACAATGCCAGTTAGTTGACAGGAGATGGGGTCCAGTTCAGGAGAGAACAATGGGGCTCTGCAAACACCGGGTCATCTCTGCCCCACCCAGCAACTTTTGACAGTGACATTTAAAGCCATCAAGGGAATCACCCTGGGCCTCTCACACAGTATCAGACTGAAAAAGATTCAGTGTCAGTTTTTCCAGACCATCTCAGAAGACTGGCTGTAGCCAGAGATGTACAGAGGCCCCTGCAACAGGCAGCACCTATCCAGCCACAGCCCTTGATGCTTAGTGAGGTGGGGGGTCCATGTCTACCCACCACTTCTTCATTGCACTTGGACAACCCCCCTCATTTACAGCCCAACTCTTGTTGTGGTGCACATCCCTGCTGTTCTGCACATCCCATTGTGGCTCTTGCACACCCCTAGCAAGAGCTCACTTGCTTTTCTTCACAGAATGCACATATTGGAGCATAAACAGGGATCCCTTTGACATCGTACGAACCCAGCCTGCTCCCCTAACACCTGTAACTGCTGCTGCCATGGACCAGAGTTGGGGGTGTTCAGCATCAGCAGGACACTGTGCAGTGTTGGCATCAAGGCAACACGGTGAGGCTGGGGCAGGAGAGGATCCTGGGACACTATAAACAGATCAAAAGGGCAGTGTTCTTTCCCCAAAGCTCTCCAGCCTAGATAATGCCAACAACTCAATTTGATTTACATTCTACTGGCCATGTTTTATAGGGAATCTTTTTGTGAATCCTGATATAAAAAAAATAATTGCTCCCAAATCCTAAAGTGAGGATCAGATCACAGTTTTCTGTTACTCCTGCAGCTTTTTCCTATAGCCTCAGCTCACATATGAGGAGCTCTCCCTAAGTGCCTAAGCAATAAATTAGGAGTCCACAGTTTAAGTAATGGTGGGTCACACACCACCACTATGGATAATTCTGGAGGTACTGTAATAGAGCAATCCCCGTTCCTGCGCACACCAACATCTTCCATAAACCTGGAACCGCAAACAGTCCTTGGCCAAAACGTTTTGCACCATCCTTGAAACTACCTATAAATCATCATGTCACAAATCCTGTCTATTGCTTCTTTGGCGATGCAATTGTGCATGAGTAATGGAAAAGGAGAATCAAAAAATCCTTTAAAAAAATAGTATTTCAGGACAAGTAAAACATCTCAGAAAAAAACCTCTACTTGCCTTAAGCATCTGAAATAGCAGACATCCCTAAAGCAAACATGTAAGAGCTGGTCTCAATAACAGTTACTGCTCATTTTTAACTTTTCACCCTCTACTCTGCCTACTGCTGCTGCCAGGAAGTTCCAGAAAAAAAAAAGTGCTACTGGGCTGAGGCATATGTGCCCACGGCTACAGCACAAAGGTCTGAACCTCTCTCTGCTGGTAAGAGGTAAAGCATCCAAAAGCAAACTTTATCCCAACCACACCTACATGGCATGTGCTCAAAAGTCATAGCAGATGGGTTATGATTTCCCCTGAAGTACTTTGGAAAAGGTAAATTTTGCCTGGGGTAGGGAGCAGCCTGCTAACAGGAGAGCACTCCAGCAGTGCTGCTGTGTTCACAGAGGAGGATGGAGCTGGACCTTCAGCAGCCCCGTGAAGTCAAGTGACACCCTCCAGCTGGGCTCAGCAGAACCTCATCTACAGAACAGATCCAGAACACACATGGGAGGAGCAAACAAGGCCACTGAAGGATATTCACTAACCTCAAAAATTACTTAGAGGATGTTTAGTGTTTCCTTTTCTCTTCACTTCCAAGAGATTCTCAGCCAGGAACTGAGCTTCCAGCCTGTCAGGAGGTGTCAGCAACTTGTTCGGGAAACGGAGTCTTTGCAGCTGAGAAGTCACTTTGTCACCTTACCAGTTTCTCTGACAGTAAAAGGCTCAGAGGCTCTGCAGCGCTCTATACATCTTACATCTCGGATTCCCAGTGAGATCCCCCAAAGCACGCTACCATCACTGGTCCCTGACTTGTAAAACCACCAGATTTCTAGTACAAGGAGGGCTGGCTCTGCCTCGCACTGAGGTGGCAGCTCTCCAAAGGCAGCCACCCCAGCGCAGCGGGTGATTCATTTCTTTCTGCCTGACGAATCGGCGAGAGGCAAGGCCCTAGCAAAGCACTGCCAGGAGCTGTAATGCCAAAAGCGAAACCTTTGCAATGGGCAAATGAAGCCTGCACAGAAGAGCTGCCCGTAAGATTAAGGCTGGTCATAGTGCAATTATCCTGATGCTGTCATGTAGCATCATCCTGGCTAGTGTAATTCTTCTGCTCTTTTTTCTGTAATAGCCGCACTGTACCAGGGGAAATTTCAAAGCAAACAGTGTGTCCAAAATACAACTGCAGTCCCTTTTGAATTAAAGGCACTGACCAGATGTCAGATGACCTCAGTTGCAACACCAAGTGAAGATGGATGCCGACCAGAGACAATCAGTCATATAAGGGGCTTTACAGTGCCATTGCTCCACTCCAACACAATCAATCCAAAGCAAGCAAAGCAATTAAGGACCACTTGGCCCCGTCTGTGAGAAGTCATAATATCAGGTCACCCAACACTGACAGCTTGTTCTTAGGACAGCCAGCTATCTCCAGACCTGTTCTCGCTCTGCTCCAGGACTGCTTTAGCCACCATCTGCACCTCAGGAGGCCTGTATGAATGAAAGGTTTCCCTACACTCAATGCACAACCATTAATACCCACTTTAATCCATTACAACGTGCTAATAATCAGGCTTAGGCTCTCTCAGGTTCCTGACATACAAGCCCCAATAAAACCTCCTTGGCAGTCCATTTAGCAACACTAACGAGACGAGAAACGGGCAAGAGAAATGTTACTCATTAATTTTAACAATAAAAAGACAGCAGCATCACACAGGGAATTTTCTGGGTGAAGACAAACCCTCGGCTTCTCTGGCTTATGAGCTCAGGCAGAGGCCAGCTGACCACAATGTGGCTCGAGTGACTGGCAGCACGGCAGCTGCCCCCAGTGCCCCTCTGGTGCAGCCAGACCTGTGACTCAGGACATTCGGAGGAGGCCAGCACAGTGACACCACATCCCCGCAGCAGCCAGGGCAAAGCTGGGCTTTTACAGAGCACAGGATCACAGGCTGGGAGCCGAAGCCAAGCAGAAGTCTGCTGCAGAGCAAAGTCCTGCACCTGAAGGAGCTGCCAGAGGCACCTGAGCTTTACAGCGTGAGCAATGAACCTTTTGTAGAAGACTTGTGCACCAGCCACTTCTTGGGACTGCTGGCAGGATTTCACACAAAGCTCAGAGAAATCACATCAGTCACGGTCACTTGCTCCTGTGTTAGCTGGGGAGGAAGGAGCCTGTGTGAGCTTGTGACAGTAGAAGGTACAAAGCCCTCACCACATAAGGAAAGACTGAAAAAGCCGGGATGAAGAACGGGAAGACAAGAATCCCACAGCATTAGAGGGTCCCAGCTCTTCCACACCCAGTTTGGAGACCCCTCCAGCCCCAAAGGCAGCCAGCGACACACACGATGCCACTACCCCGGTTTAATTTCCATCTGCCTCTTGGCACTGGAGCTCATCCCATGCTGGCACAGGTGCCTTCTGAATAACAACCTCCGTGCCACCAACGCTGAGTTTTGCCTGGAACAAGTTACCTCCCTGAGTTTGTTTTGCTTTTTAAGCCTTTTCCACAGATCAACAGCGTTTGTTTATACGCAGTGAAACAGCTGCTTGCTCTGCTGCAGAGCTGCTTGGGAAGAGAAGGGTTTGTGCAAGTTGTACTTTGAGGGGTTTTTTCAACCTTTTTCTTCTCCCGGTATAGACACAAAGGGAAAGAGGCGAGAGGAGAGAGAGAGAGAGGCAGCGAGGTGGCCGCTTGCTCACCTGAATACGAGGATTTCTTCATGCCGTCGCTCTGAGCTGGGACATAGGAGCGGGAGCGAGGAGTTGGGGCGAGCGGTCCGTGGGGTGTTGTGCCGCAGCCGTGCTCCTTTCACGGGCACGCGCGGGGACGGGGAGGGGACGCACGGGCCGACACCGCATCCGCACGCGTGGCTCCAGCCGAGGGGCAGCCCAGCCCGTCGATTAATTCACACACACCTTTCCTAATCTCAGGCACACAGAGTTATGGGCTGTTCCAACTCTCCTGGCACTGGCAGGGGTAGAGCCGGGTTCAGCCTCCCCGGTGGCTGCGCGTTATCCACTCAGGAAACAAATGGTCCCCGGGAATTGCTCCTGCCAACTCCCAGCCCTGGAAATCCCGGTGTATTCAGCCAGTGCAGCAAAGGGAAGGAAGGGAATTTCGTGCCTCCTGACTGGCTCACCCCACAGCTTTGATTCAGCCCTTTGCTGCCGGAGCGGCTCAGGTCAGCGCTGCTCTCAAGTCAGGCAGTTTCTAGTTCAAAGTGCGTTATTGGCCCATCAGAACCCTGCAGTGTCAACATCTCTTCCCTCTTCAAATCCACACAGACAGACTCATTCAAGGCTGGAAATTCAGGAAAATACTTATACAGGCTTAAGACACAAGGAAGAGCTACATGCAAGTAGCTACTGCTGGGTGGGGATGCAGGGAGTCACATACCCAATAACCAGCTCCCCAAAATACTGGGATCTGGCATCTGCCCCAGGTTACTGAGGAAGAGGAGGCTCCATTTTGCCATTTCTTATGTGCCTCAGCACATGGGTCTGCCAGGAGAGCAGACATGCTCCTGATGACTGCCTTGTGAAACGCACATTGAACAGTTAGTTACGCAAATGCAATAAGCTGGGGGCATTATGAACACAGACAGGAAGAGTAAATTAAGGCAAGGTATGACTAAAGGCAGAGAGGTACAGGAGTGCGGGAGGAAGGACTGGACTCCTCACTGGAAAGATTTCCACATCCTAGTTGGGCGAGTCAACCACAGGAAAGTGCAAAGCACAAGTCCCATCCACATGAGAAAATTCCACCAGCTCCCTGGCATTGCACAGGGACAGAGAAAGAAGGCAGATGAGCTGGATTAAGACCATCCAGTCCCATCAGTGTTTATTATTGTATCTTAGACATAGATTATCACCTCTAACAGATAGAATTAAAAAAAAGGATTGTCTGAGCCTCTCAGGCTTTAAAGCAAAACTTGAAGAGCAAGCGGAAGTTGCTGGGGGATTCGGTGCTAAGCAGCCAGACTTTGCACTGGAACAGCTCAGGAGCACTCCCAGGTTTGTAGCAGCAGATCCTCTACCTGCTGCTCCTCAGCTGCACTCGGTTGCTGTTACATGGTGATCTCCAGCAGCAAAGTGGTAGCAAAAAAACCCCAAACTCCGTCATCAAGAAAACTTTTGAACCACAATAGTTTTGCTGCTAGGTAAACATACATCTAAGCCCTTAGTAACATATTACTCTTTCCACGGGTGCTTTTGAAATCATTAGTCACAATTTGGGGAGGAGAAACAATAGTACAATGACTTGCCCCACCTCATCACCAAGAAAGAGCAAAGTCAGGAGCAGAACCCACTCCCGGACACCAGTCCCCCCCCACCCTGCTCTTGCCTGCATCTCACCGATGGGCATGACTACTTTTAATACTCAGCGCTGACAGGGATACACTTTAAAGAAGCTCAAAAGACAACCTTCCACTCTTCTTGCATCTAGGTGTACATGCATATGTGCCTGATGAAGCCTGTGTGAGATCACGTGCCTGGCTCCGCACGGGTGTGTGGTGTGTGCAGGGGGTGCCTGCACCTTTGCGGGGCTGCTGGTGAGCAGCGTTTTGAGAGCCGTGGCTGGGGTACAGCCATCTGATCAGCTTGACTGCACAAGTACAAACAGCAAACTGTGGAGCAGGCTTCCTACTTCAGGGCCAAACAAACAAGATGAGATAGAAAATGGCTGAAGGGATTTTTTTCTTCCCCCCCCCGAAATACTGTCTGACAAAGAATCCTTTTCTTCGGCTGCCCAGCCTCAGAATTACCAAGACAATCAGTCGCTTGGCTCAGAAGGGCAGGTTAATGTTTAATGCAATACAGAGCCCACAGGCTTCAAATAGGTAAGTCATTTATAGCTTTTTTCTTTCCACTTTCATAAGATTAGTGAGGGAATTTATTGTTCCTGAAAGCAAGGGATTCAGGCTGCTGGCTCAGCCCAGCCACAGCACAAGCAGACGCTGTGTGAGCCTCATGCATCCAGCCCTGCCAAAAGAGCTCAGCTCTGGCCTGGCAAACGCACCCATCCCACAGCAGCACCGGACATCCCCTCTGCCAAGCTCATCCCCCCCTGGCACTCCAATGCCAGCAGTGCTGGCAGAGATGCAGAGCTGGCCTTTTGTCAGAGACTGTCAACCTTGCTTGTTTTCATCTCGTAATGCCCGATTCCACGCATACAGCAGAGATCTCTTGCCAGGGATGATCCTGGACGGGCTCCTCTGAGCCCAGCAACACCTGCACCCATCAAGGCTGCAGATACTGCCCATCCTGCAGCAGCAGCTCAGCCTGACTCAGCTGTGATGCCCTCAGCAGTTGGTGCTTCACATCTTAGTCTACACCACTCACGTTAGAATTTCACAGCAGGCATGAAAGGCATTTTCTGCCAGCAGTATGTGCTGTCTCTCCCCCAGCAGCATCTACCAGGCAATCAGGTTCCCCAGCATGTGGGGGTTCTGCACCAAGATACGCAATCTCCCCAACTAAACATAACACAGCTAGCTGTCAGAGCAACAGATGAGCACTGACAGCTATGGTCTGGGGGAGGGAGCCAGAAGCCCAGGAAAAGGTCAAGGTAAGGGACAGACTGGTGAAGGTAACAGCACCAATTAATAAATACATGCAGTAGTGAAGAGGAATGTATTGAAATAAGGAAAGGGTGAGCCCCTGGGGAAGAACCTACAAGCTCATGGACTAGCATGAAGCTAGACATCAGGGCATGCTGAACTGTAAAGTCACATCTCTCCCAACTGACTCAATTTTCTCATCTTGCAGAGACGGAGGAAGGTTGAGTTTTCCCCAGGAGAGGTGTCAGGAGGCTGTGTGTTACTCAGTGCTGTGGGTCAGAGACATTGCCTGGTAGGCAAAAGTTGCTGCTATTGGAGAGCACAGAGCTCCTTGGGCGACCAGCAACAAGGATAAGCAGGAATTTACACAGCAAAGACGTGGCAGTGAACAGCAGAACAGACCTGAGCCTCCTCTTTGGGGAACAGTATCTCTGACTAATTTAGAGGTGGAAACTCCAGCGTCAGGACTATAAACCACCCACAGCTCCCTCTACAGCTGTTTGTTTTTACCTATGATCCTCCAAGCTCCTTCTTCCTGACCAATTGCTCTTCCGCAGCTGCCAGGCTGGAGAGAAGATGCAAAGTTTTCCACTCTGCTCTGCACCAGCATCCTGCCCAATGCAGGGAGGCAGCTGCCAAACTGGACACAAAGCGAGCAGTGGCATTGCATCCCAGCCAGAGAGATCACTGCAAAAAGCCTTGCAAAACCCACCTTGGAGAGCCCATGGATTCAAAGGAAGGAGACCACACAGAAGAGATGTTGTGGCTTTTGGCCAATAAAAGGGCCTGACTCTCTCTGCACACTATCATAAGTCCAACAGCTCGGGTGCACTAGGTCAGCAGGAAAGGGCCAGGCTGTTCAGTCAGCCCACAGAACCTATTCTCTGCAGCTGGAAGAGCTCAGTGCCAGTGGGCTGGCTGCTGGCAGCCCAGCTCCAGGCAAAGGTCATTCCATGCTCTGAGCCCTTTGCAGTACACAATCCCAGTTGTTGGCACCCAGGACAGCAAGATGCTTGTGAGAAAGGACAAGAGTCAATCAACCAGCGCTGGACACTTGTGGCACTGACGGGATCCTCCCTCCTTTCTGCTACTTTCTTGAGGAAATTAAAATACTATGGCACCTCTGACTGCTCTCGCTTTTCCCTGCAACCCTAAGGGATTGCTCACTCACACAAAGCATCGGTTGTGCCACAGTTAATCCTTGCAGTGCCCCGGTGACTCAAGTTCATCGTCATCCTCAGTTATAAAAAAACCCACAGATTTTTATTTTTAATGTCTGTGAGAAAGGGTTGCCCAAGCTAGGATTAAAACTCAGGGCAGACAACTTGTTACTATGCAGATTTACACCTTAGGAACATTGGGTCTGCCAGCTCTGAGCTCAGTGGTGTCTGCCTTATAAAAACATACCTGCCCAGATCTTGGAGAGGGGGATAGAAATCAGTTTGATGATCAAAGTTTCTGATAGCGTTCCTGAATAATACAGGCTTTGCAGGGAACAGCATGCAGAGGTCTGGAGGACTGGTTAGCAGTGACCTGGAACTGCTTCTCCCAGCACTTGGGGATAACTCAGCAGAATTCACATGCAAGGAGCCTCCGAGCCCTGACTTCATCAGTAGACATGGGTGAACTCTGTGACCACTCCAATGCAGCAGCCTGGTTCTTCATCTGGCTATGAGGAAATAAGGGATAGGTTTATGAAAAGCATTTGGAGTGACCTGTTATTCGTGAGCAGCAAAACCACTGAATCATGGAGATGAGAGAATCAATGTGAATGGGAGGAGCTCAGGTTCACATGCGTGAAAAATCTCCTACTTGAAATCATGGCCAAGGTCTGAATTAAATTCACATATCTTAATAAGAGAACAAGGCCTATTTACCTGTCCCCAGGATGTTCACTGATAAGTCACATGCAAACCTGTTTGCCAAACCCGGGAAGACTAACTGCAAAGAACATCAGTGACATAAACCATCATCACAGCTGATATTTGCTGTACTCCAGTTCTAAGCCACTTTCTTCTGCCAGTTGCCAGGATTTAACACAGCTCTTCCCTTCCCCACAGTAGGAAAACACAGATGTTCAGCCTCTCAGCATCAATTCACAATGCTCAGATACAGAAGACAAGGCAACTGGGTTGATATAAAGCCACATACATTAGCCCTCTGCTTTTTCCAGGGACTAGTTCACTTGGTTAGGACACAGCACAGCTAGCAACAGTCAGATTCTCTCTGTGGTCTTCAGTACATATGGTTAAGAGGTAAAAAACCTAGCAGTGCATTTCCTAACTGCTTTTTGTGATTCCGTCTGACACTGAAGCACCAAAGACTCACAGCATTACAGTATCAGCTTATATGGTCTGATGGTCATGCTGTTCTCTTCTTTGGGCTGATGGTTATGGTGAAGAAGCAAATAACTTAATGAAGCAATTACTCATATCAAGTCAGGAGGTTTTGTCCTTTTCTTCTGCTTTAATTATGAGGAACCAGGAAGAATGTCCAATTATTCAAGGGAGAATTTCATTACCAAACAAGATAACATCTGCTCAACCAGAGGGTACCTCAGATGGTCATTTTCGTTCAACAGCCTCTCCCATGGTTAGGGAAGGGAATACTTCAACCCCTCAATACTTCAAATTGAAGTTGAAGAGTGCATGAGCAGACAAAATAAAAATTAAAGGCAGTAGTCAGTGCTCATTCAATAGAAGGAAAAAAATCCCTGAACATAAGGCAAATCTGAAAGAAAGGTCATAAGTGCTTTCTGTTTCCAATAGCCCCAGTTTCTGAAAACAAAACTCTTCAGGGTGCTTCATGAGCTGACCCATGTGAATGCTCCCCACTCCCCCCCCTTAAAGAACCATTGTAAAGTCCTTGGGCTGCTCTCAGAAATGCCAGCTGAGCACTTCTGAAACTAGGTGCAAGTTTGAAAAACAAAAACAGGTCAAAGTCTAACTCAAACCCCTCAAATCTTAATCCATTTTTCACAAGTATACAACCTTGTTTTACAGCTTTTATGGTCTGAGTTTCAGTTGAAACTGCAGGAATGAAGCAATAACCATAGCTTTGCATCAGTCATACCCTTCCAAAGCAGTGGCAAGATCCAGATCTCTTCTGTAACAAGAGAGAATATCACTGTTGTTTTGATTTTTTTGTTTATCCAAGCACCATTCATAACCCAGGGCAGGGCTTACCCCAGTGTCTGCCCTTGGTCAAGCTGTATTATGAAGTATAACTTCATAAATGCAATTTAGAGAAGTGAATATACATCCTTGGGGAGGGAGAAAAGGTAGAATAGAGGCAGAGTACTGAAGCTCTGAATAGCCAGGCTTATTGATAGCACTGGAGGGAGGCACAGAAAACGTGGAACTAAACTGCTGCAGAGCAGAGGGGACACACACCACCTATTCCAACCCCTCCTCAGCAGCAGCAACCATTCTGGCTGAAGACTTGAGCATGTGCCAAGCTAACAGCCAGGCACGATTGTTTTGCTGTGTAACTGCTTCTGTTTGGAGCCATCCATGGCTACTCAGGGAACAGTACAGTCATGCTTCAAGCTATGCTTAACTGTCTGCCTGCCGTGATTTCTGAATCCATCCCTGAATGCAACTCCCAGTCCTGCAAGTGTGATTCAGATGATAGTCTTGAGTGCATGAACTTACACGTTTGCTTCCTGTACTCGCAAGCATCTAAGAGGCACAAGGTGCCCCCTCCTCCCAACAGCTCTTCATAGAAAGGCAGACCCAGATGCAGAGGGGGCTTTGCCCGTCACTTGGAGGGAAGACACTGGACTGGAGCCATGGGGCCTGCTAGAACTGGAAAAGGAGAGCGAGGAACTGGAAAAAAGAATCAACAACAATAAAAGAGCCCACAGAAAATGTGGATAAAGGAAAACCACAGAAGGATCAACAAGAGTCTGCCTATAATCACTACCAAAGCAATTACAGAATTAGGGAAGATTTATAACAGACTGAAGAGCTGGATACTTGGCATGTAACATGGAAAAGCTCTAAGGAGGGAGTTCTGTACACTGGCACGGGGCTCAGGAGCCACAAGTGATGCAGCCTCAGCAGTTCTCTCCTGTGCAGAGCAAACTGAGCAGCATTTGGATGTCTTTTCTTGTACCTCTCAGCTTCCAGCTATAATTTGGCCCACCATCAATTCCAAGTTCTAAAACCAAAACAAAATTTATTTATGCAGAATGTTGAAAAAATATTAAGAGTTATTAATAATAGCCACCGTTTCCTTCATAACACAGCACAGCTCCTCGCCAGCGCTGGCAGCTCTTTTAGGAGGAAATTAGTATTATGCAACTTTACAGGTGGGGAAACAGACACAAAAGGGCTACAGAAAGCAGCTGATTTAACCCAGATCTAGAGTTATAGTCCTCAACTGTTGTTATACATAGAACTCACAGTAAACCTGCACCAGTTTCCAGGAACATCTGTGATACACTGTCACCCCCCAGCATTAGCCATCACTTATGTCTCTGCTTGCTTGCTAAGGACATAACTCCACTGTTACTCTCTTTTCTTACACTGACACAGCTTCATTCCTCATTGGTCTATATCTTCCACCTGCATCATTTACTTGATAATTTAAAAATTACCAAGTAAAATACCTGCACAAGACTTCAGGCAGTGGACAGACCAGCCTCTCGACACCAATACACTCATTTCCAATTGACTCATACACAAACAAGCCCTAAGCCCAGAAGTCCAAGATTTCCAAATCAGCTAGGTACAAATATCCTTGGAAAGCTCCAAAAAGGCCTGGGGGATTTTCCCATTAACAGCAAAATGAGCAAATCTAACAGACAGAAGAGCTGCAACAGAGAGTGGCTTTTAAAAAAGGTAAAAATCCGCGTCATCCAAAGCTCAGCAGTGCCAGTAATGAAGCAGACGGGGCTGTCTTCATGCCCAGCTCCAAGCTGATCAATCAAAATGAATCATCACTTGAGAGACAAGCAAAGAGGTAATTTAAACAGAGACAAGCCTGCTGCAGTTCAGCACGTAACAGCATGACTGGGCTAACATACCCACCTCCAAAAGGGACTTAACAGGCTTAGGAGGGAAGGCAGAGGGAGCAAGTCTCAGAGCCATGGTTAGAAGGAGACTTATCCTGCCCAGATACTCCGAGTCCCCACAACAGACAGTTCCAATCTTGCTGCTGGGAAAGCACCGTAGAGACTGAACATGTATTTTTGTCTTCCACATTTCTTGAAAATAGCATAAGCATAACAAATTGTGGCAATTTTTTAAGTGCTGACACTTTGCAGGCAGTTCCTGTAATGACAGCACCATCAACAAGGTTACTAAACGCAGGTTGTGCTGTGAAAAGCTGCCTTTCTTCTAACTGAGCAAGGGACAAGGATAGCATTACAGGCAACAACAACAACAACAAAAAAAAGAGATGGAGTTTGAGTCTAGTTCTGTACAAACTGGCAGGAAGTGAAAAATTATGTGGGGAAACTACATAACTCCTGCCCAAGAAGAACAGAGGACTCAGCTCTCCCTGCAGCCCAGACCCTCAGCCCTGCCAAAACAAGCCAGGCAGCATCAGAGGCTCCTGACCACTGTCAGTGTTTTAGTGTTTTTTTGGAGGCTTTAAAGAGTCAGCTAGGGCTCTAGCTAGAGCATGAATGGTTTCCTAATAGAAATGATTTCAGAGTCTGGAGCGGTTTCAGGAGGAGCTTGCTGAGCTGGCTGGTGCCAGGAACTATGTGAATGTAGCAGCAAGGAATGTTTTCTCCCTCCTCATCCCCCCCGCGCCTCTCGGCCGCTCTTGACACGGGGCTGCGCTGAACGAATCGGAAAAAGTCAGTTGTCATCCAGAAACCCCAGAGGGGATCTGGCATCCCATTTCCACACAGGCAGTGAAGGAAAATTCTGCAGAGTAGCTGGAGAAACGGTCACCTGCTGTCAGGGTCGCGGCACAAACCAACCCTCATCTCACCCATGGCCAAAGGCAAACAGCTCTGCTCCAAGGAGGAGGAAAAACTAGGAACTATAAAAGGAATATTGTATAGAGCCCTAGTGAAAAAGCCTTCCTGCTGTTGTTACATTTTAATAACTCATATTTCCGAGAGGAGCGGGGCCGAGCACTGCCTGCCGTGACTGCGAACAATGGCACCAGCCAGACCCCGCAGAGCTCTCTCATTCATCGGTCGCCCAGCAAGCTCCCAGCCTGGCCCGCAGCCCCACTCTCCTCACAGGCCCAGCAGCCTGGCACAGCCGCTGCCTCCATGGCATTGTTTCCCCGCCTGATGGATTAATTTTTGCTCGGTGCCTTTTGTTGGTGTCTTGCCCCTAGATCAGACGCAGCAGCACGGGCCCTGCTAGATGTTGTGGTCACAGTCTGCAACAGCATGAGAGCTTTATTTAACTTTGCAACTAGTGTTAGACACTGCTCCATTCCTTCACTCTACGGGCACTGACGTGAACTACAAATGTTACTTTTATGTCTTCACTTTTCTTTCCCTATTAAGATGAAAAACTACGGAAAGTAACCAGAGATGCATTCACCCAGCAGTGTCCGTGAGACCTCACGTGGAGTACTGCGAGCCCCTGTTACAGGAAGGCTATGGATGTGCTGGAACGTGTCCAGAGAAGGGCCACGAGGATGATCAGAGGGCTGG
>WTSP01027903.1:0-33618 GCA_025331215.1 Actenoides lindsayi | reverse complement strand
CAGGCTGGATGGGGCTCTGAGCAACCTGCTCTAGTGGGAGGTGTCCCTGCCCATGGCAGGGGGGTTGGAACTGCATGATCTTTAAGGTCCCTTCCAACCCTGACAATCCTATGATTCTATGATTTAGCCATCACATTTCTGAGCAGAGTAGATCTGAATTCTGAGGGTGAACACTTCCTTGGTGTGAAGTAATAGAAAGGAACAGGTTAAACTGCTCAGAGATGTGCCTACAGGATCTCGCATTTCAATATTTACACACTGATTTGAGCCCCAGTGGATTTTGTTCTCCTTCTACTAACCCCCTTTCAGGCAATAGGCAAATAATTCTGAAGCGTTCAAATTCTGATCTCACCAGGATATATCTCTATCCACCCGCTATAGCAAATGCTGCAAATCTTACTTGTGTTGATTGGGTTTTGTGGCCACAGGAGTTTTCCCCAGGAGTCAGACCTAAGGTTGTTCATTCTGACCCAAAATACAATCTTTTGTGCAAAATGTTTAGCAGTCACCAGATGGAGCTATTCCTGATATTTCCATTTCTATAGGCATTTAGATCATGAAGAAATATGGGGAAGTCAGGTAGCTGTGTGGTGCCTGCCTTTACAGAGGCAGAGCATAAATCAGTCTGATCACCATCTACAAATCTCTGAACAGAGCAATTCTCAAGCCACTGCTTTCACGCTATACACGAGCAAAATAACACATGGTTTAAACATACGGCTTCTTCCATTAATGCCAAAATATATTTTTAATAATTACTAGCAGCATGTGACCCGTGCCTCATAGCTCAGTCTGATTGAAGTATTAGAGGCCACTAATACCCACGTCCTTTCAGAAATGTTGGTAACCCATTCCTGTAGGTTTTCAAGGAGCAAATTTGTCTTGCTGCTGAGTCATGTTCATTTCATTGACACTTCAACTTATCTAACCACAAAAGCAGCTTGGCCAATGACAAATTGCACTGTTTATACAACTAATATTTCTGGAAGATATATACTCTTCCAGGAAACCATGAGCACTTGCAAACCTGTCTTTTTACATGGAGGAAGAAAGCCAATGCAAAAGCAGTGCATGTGGCTGCCAGTTATAATTGAAATCATTTTAATAATTCATGCCTCATTACCTTGCCACATGGCAGTTCAAAGACCATCTCCTAATCCTTTAACCCTTTTCTTCTGTGTCCTTTGGTTTGGTTTCTTAGTTTAATCAGTGAAGAAACAAAATGGGGAACGCTCATCAGCACTTGCCTGTGGGAACAAAACCCAAGGGGGGCTGAAAGGTCTAAGATCTTAAATCCCTTCCTCCTGCCCTCCTAGTTTTCCTGATTTGATCTATCACTGTCAGCTTAAACAGCAAAGAAATCAGTAAACTACCTATTATACACCCTAAACTATTGGGTGAAGCTGGAATTGCTTTGTAGTTAGTCTGGTACTGTACCACTAAGGGTAAGGGGGACTCTTGTTATTTAGCAGCTTTATAAAACCAGTTAAGAATTGCTGGAACTGCAGATTTCACATTGCGTCCTTCATCCTGAGAAAGCTCTTATGCTTTTTCCAGCTCTGAATTGTCCTCTGGGTAGTCAGTCCCACAGCTGTGCCTTTTCTTGTTAGGAAAAATTAAGTTTTGTAAATCATAGGAACAAACAATATTTTTTTTAATGGTTTGAAAGCTTTCTCGTTGCCCCCTTCACTGTTTAGGTAGATAACATCTGATGTCTATTTACTATTTCTGTCCTACACAGGAAGACTGAAAATGAGAAAGGCGTAAAATTATTTATGGCTGCAAGTATGGTCCTGTTCACTTGTGAAAAGGAAATAACCTTGTAAAAACACTTTCATTTTAAGCACAGAGTATATTTACACACAGGAGGTGTCTCTCCTTCAGAAGTTTAACTTATGTGTGTGAGGGAGACCAAACCATGTGTATACAAACATGCACCAACATGTGCAAAATAATAGCACCAGCACAAGGTTTCAATGCCAGAAATGCCAACAACAGCAAAGACTATAACTAGTTACTCAATATGTTCCAGCAAGCAGATACAAAGAGCTATAGATAAACTCACCGATAGCCTCATGAAAGCTGTAACATCAGGAACACTGCAATCTGTGTGCTGTTACCACCTCACTTAGAGCGTGCTCTACCCAGCCTACTCCAGGTTACTTGTTCGCTGAGCCATGTGCCTCCCGGCACAATACCAACCCCAGCTCATTAGCAGCTAACCACCATGCAAGTTCCTCTAGGCCCCAGGTCCTGTCTGCATCTCCACAAAGGCACAGGAAAGGCTTCAGAAGAGCTGATGATGGCACAGGAGGTGACAGTGCCCTCCAACTCCAGCAGAAGGAAGCAGAATTGTCCACTGAGTTTGAGATAGAGTCTCCTGAGAAACAAACCTCAGTCAGCTGGCAGCAGAGTTAGAGCAGAGTCACCTTGAGGAACTTTTCACATAAATACAGAACTCAAGCCTCAGGTAATGGACACGTGCACAGCTTGAGTGACATTAGAAGAGGAGACTTATACTCCCCAACCCATGGTATTTTAAGCCTATCAGTAAGGTTTGTCTGTTGAGCATACACAGCTGTTTCCAGGTCCTTTCTGCAGTGGCAGAGTGTGATTGACCTGACTACCCTCTGTAAAGCGCTTAGAGGAGCTGCTGTACCTATAGATGGTCTGGATTTGAGGTGAGGGGGAGTCCCCTGTGCCTTCTCCCAGGGCAGATGAATCCAAGCACAGTGATCTTCACAGGAAATTTATAAGGCAGCCTAAGCAGCACTCCAAAGCTGCACATTACCTTCCAAGCCCTGAAATAAGATCTATCTCCACATCACTCTACCAGCAGGGTGAGGACAAAGCTGACCAAACACAGGTTTCTTCCATGAATAAGCTTTGAGCTGAAGCAGTCTCCCTTCACTTGACAGAGTACAATCAGCATGAGTCACAGAAGAGCTGTTTTGGTAACATGCTGCCACAGGCAGGGTGCTCAGCTAAAGAGGCCATTTCAACCTTTAGACTCCATCCAACATGCCACACTCTTCTTAAATGTTGCAGAACCAAGTTGTTCAGGTGTGTATTTGCCTTCAGAATACTAACAAGAACTCTGAATTTCCCTTTTTTTAATCACTACTCACAATAACTAGCACTGCTCAGTGACAAAAAAATTAAGATTTTCAAGCACCAAATTGGATTTTCCAGTTTGTAAAAGAGTTAAAGTAAAGTTCACAGTCATCATTACAGCTGTCTCCTTATTCAAAGCAGAGTGCTCTATAGCAGAGTTTGGCTCTGCTTCTAATCAGCATTCAGCATAGGAGAGCTTGGGGCTCTTCTGGTCTGGGCAAAGGTCCAGAAAGTGACTCTAAGCAGAAAAAGTAAGCAAAGTCTATTCTAATTTCACCGAGCAAACCAGGTGAAATACAAAAATAAGTCAATTAAGACAAAGCTCTAATTCAGTTTCATAGCTTTCCTTCCACTGTAACTACATTAGCAATTAGTTACAGTAAAACAGGCGAGACAACTGATCTTTATTTTAGTTGTGTTCTTTGCAGCATACAAACCGTGCCCCAGAGAAACTGCTGCCAACATGTAGCATAACTCACACAATAGATTAAGATACTATGGATCACGGAATGAAGCAGAGTAGAAGTCCATCTCCTGATTCACAGGGATGTGCCAAAGCCCTGCTCTGAAGTGCTGTGAAAGATTATCTGCTCCCAAATTCATCCTCCCTCTCAAAGCTGGCTGCTGGTCCCTTCTCACAATTCCCATGCACATTGCACCCTTCAAGCTCCATCCAACTTTTTATAGCTGAATCTCCTCCAGCTCTTCCATTCCAAAAACATGTTAAAGTCTTTTAAGGGATCCCAGGCATTACCAGTTCAACATGGAGAGAAAGCTGACCGTGTCTCTCCTCACTCCCTGGCTACTCCAGCCAGCTACACCGCCAACTTCCAGTACATCCTGACCATATATTTAGTCTGCAGTAATTTGCTTTGCATTGTCTCGTGCGGGTTCCAAGTGCAGGGATTACATATCGAGTGAGGCATCCTACACTCTGGGGGTAAAAGCCTGGATTTTTGGGACTTTCAACTCATCATGCTGCTACGTCCAGAGGTTGAGAGACCACGTGGTCCAGGGCAACACTGACTCAGAGGAGCCCAATGGCAACTCAAGGAGACAATCCCAAATCCATGTCTGTCTGGACTGACCATGTACCGCGTAGGGTAAGAGTTACCATTAAACTTGTTCAGGGAGGTGTGTGTGTGTGTGTCAATGTTGTGGGCACACGGAATCCTTTGTCATCTTGGGTTGTCATCTTACTTGCTGGGTTCCAAAATGAGTGCTCAGGACAGGGCACAGTCATGAACACTTTGTGGCATAGAGTTTCACGCATGGTGATATTGCCACTCCTTAAAACAGCAAAAAGACACCAGGCAAAAATAAATTTCCAAGTCAGGCTCCTACACTGCCTTTAGTTCACAAGGAAAGGTTGGGTTGGGGTGTGTGATTTGATGGAAAATGGTTGGAGGCAAATGGTTGTCACTGAGGTCAGGCAGCATCTCCTAAGGAATCCTACCCTTTTCATTTGTTCATCTAGAAAGGACCCAAAGCTCATCTGTAACCGACCGTCTGACAATCATTTCCAAAAGACTGTTCTGCTCCTGGACCAACCACTCTCTCCAATCTAAGCATGGAGCTAAAGCTGTTAGGTCAAAGCAGATCAACGTTCTTGAAGAATCACCTGCTGTGACCCAGCACAGAGCAGATGTGCATTAAGGCTTGAGAGCAGCCCGGGGAGATGTGACATGGTAGCAGACCAGGGTGGTTGGAGCAGCAGCGTTTGGCACTCACTTTCTGGATGCTTCATGGCAGCAGATAGGATTTAACAGCCTCCTCCAACGCTGAGCATGTCACTTCCCAAGCAGTAGTGATTGAGGGGCTATTTAGACTGACCTGTGTCCTCCCTCCAAGTTGAATACACAAGTGGGCTGGAATTCAGAAGCAGAGCCATCGCTGGCCCCTGACCCCTAAGATTTACGTCCCTGAACCAGCACATTGCAGATGAGACTGGCTGGGGAAAGAAAGATCTCATGTACAGGAACATAATGTGCTTGTCCTGAGGATAGCTCTTCTCTCAGCACTGCTCCATACACTATCAGGAACCCTAATCCCTGCCTGGGGCAGAAACAGTTTCTTCTGCTCTGTGCTTGTCAAGCATTTAAAGGTGGTGCAGCCAGCAACAGGAATTCTGTCCTTTGTGCACCACAGGTGAAAGATGTATATGCTGGAGAAATGACTAGGACCCAATAGAGACCTTGCACTTCTGAAAATACATAAGGGAAGGGGCCTTCACAAGGGTCTTGGTCACGTGAGGAGACCCTGGTATCTTTGCTACTTGTCAAATTTAATGATTCTGCAGTTTCCCGGGCAGGTCTGCTCAGAGATGAGCAGTAGCCCAGAGGCAACTTGTCCTAGTGCCCACCCAGCTCCAAAGAAGTCTCCAGCACTGGACCACAAGGTCAAGCAGGAGCAAAGCTAACCCTACCGTCTTAAAAGAAAACGAAACGTGGTTCTTTTCTCTCTAGAGCACATTCTCCTACGTACCTGTTCCACCCTACAACACTGGTAGAAAAATTCCCGAGGAAATATTACCCTCTAGTGTCCGAGTTGAAGACTGCAGAAAATGCTTCCAAAAGTGGGAAATAAAGCTAGCCAGCCACATTGCAAAAACTGCACAGGGACTACTTGACTCATTCCTGAATTTAGAGGTGTGGCCTTCAAGCTGTGAACAGGGGTTTAGAGGGGTAGGGCAGAGGACCTGTCTTCCAGGGTATCTGCAAAAGGAAGCAAAAGGAATGTACACTACTTTTACCAGTTTAAGGTCAATAATCAAGAATTTCAGCCCACTTGAAAACAATTAGGAGTCCAAAAGTTTTAAAAGTGAAAAGCAGTGATTCCACAAAAACACAAGTTAAATAACATGGAAATTAATTAACCTTGCCTACTAGCCAGCACAGAGCTCTTCATGGCTGCCACTTGCTCCTGCTAACAGGCTGCCCAGCAGGAATCATGAATGCAGGAAAGGATCAGTGCAAAGGAATTAAATACAAATAGCTCTGATATTACCACTGCTCTGCTACAAACAGTTTAAACCTTTATCAAAATCTATTAGCTTGGTGTGTCTTCCACCCATGACATTCCAAGAACCTGAGACACTTTGTGCACCCAGCACTACATGTGACAGGGTACAAGCTGCACAAGACACAAATGTGAAGTGGATTCACCAACGTGCAGTCCCGTGACATATGCTTGGTTTAAACTGTGCTTTCACTTATATTTGGGATGCTAATTTGCCACTCAGCTTTTGCTTCAGACATGAGCTGTCGTCATTAACCGTAATTTCATGCTGCTTTTCATTCTTACTCCATTCTTACCCCTTAGCCTGCAAACATAACCTGAGTAAGGTGAGCCTGATCTCCTCTGAGAACATGTTACCGCAGCAGGCCCAGGATTGTTTTTCTGAGGCTTTGCAGACGGGGTGCTCTCTCTCCAACAACTGCAACCAGCCACTGGGACACACCTTGTGCTAGTTCTTCAATAACATTGTTCATCCACATCTCACACCATCAGTAAGTCGTGTAGTGTTTTTGATTTGTTTAGGGTTTGTTCGGGGTTTGGGGTTTTTTTTTTTAATTATTTTCCGTTTGTCTGTGAGCATTTCTACATGCTCATTCTATCACACATAGCACTAAATAGGACCACGACTCTTCAGGGAGAGTTACCACATCTTCTGATGGGTTTGGCTTAGTCATTTGGTTTAGTCTGCTCACTAACAGCCAGGGTAAAAATATTTCTTGCTGTTCCATCCAGGATAGCTTGCTCATTCCAGGAATGCACAAGATGGTATCTCCATTTCCCTTCCCCTTGGCCTACTTCTGTCCATCTCCTATAGCTACTTGCAAAGCAAACACACACAGAAGCAGTTTAGCTTGGGGGAAAAAAAAAAAAAGAAGTGATAAATAGCAATAAAAGAGCTTACTGCAGAAGCGAGATGTACAAGGTGTATGTCATTTAGATTTAATCAGTATGTTAATATGCATTAAATGGTATTTGAGAATTTCAGATGTAGTTAATACAAAGGGATTTGCATATCTACCACTGAGTTTTTAATCCTTGATAAGTGTGTAGAATAATCAATTATTCAATGAACATACAAGAGTTCACTGATTAAATCTCAATTACAAAGGCAAGTCTTACCCACTCTATTTATTATGACTGTTCTCTCAGCATTGCCTAATTAAGCCATATTTGATTATGGGGTGAGAAACATTTATTGCAGATATTGTGGCTCTGTAATTGATGCATATCTGTGGCCTGGCTGTTAAGCCCTAATAAATACATTTTAAACAGCTAATTATTTAATTAACAACAGCCTTCATCCAATCTCAGTGCAAAGCAGACGGAAGTCCTTTCATGAAAGCCCTAAGAGGAATGAAGCTGCTGGAAGCTGCTCCATTGTTTTCGCCCTTCTTCCCCCACATGCCCGTGTTGCTGGGATGCTCCCAGCTCCACTGCCAATGCTTTGCAAAGAGACTCTACTGCATGGGCTGGGAGCCACCAGTCCAACTTACTACTAGAATCATAGAATTGTTATGGCTGGGAAAGACCTTCAAAATTGAGTCCAGTAATTAACCCAGCACTGCCAGGTCACCACTGAACCACATCCCTCAGCACATTTATGTGTTTTTTAAATCCCTTCAGGGATGGGGACTCCACTACTTTCTGAGCAGCCTGGAGACACGTGCAGTGTAGATGTCTACTTCTGACCTCACTGTTTGTTACAGTCCATGGAGAGGAAGAGACTGTAGCAGGGGGCGCTGCGTTTAGTTCTGTAGGAAACATCCATCCCCTCAGGACCCTTTTGCTGCAGACACCCTGCTGCTTCTGCAGACTTTGAAAGCAGCCTCAGAGGTACACTTCTTTGTAGACAGCTGAAGGTCAGCAAGATGAAGCCTGCCTAAAGTGTATTGATATCCTTTGTTTAATCATGTTTTTTGAACTCTATAGTTTCTCACCCATTTCTTGGAAGGCTGGAAAAACATTCTAGGTCAAGCTATTCCTAGTCACTAATGGGCTGTTGGTGCAAGAGGCAGCTGCTTGCTGTTGCCTACCCCCAGTTAGCACAGACAGACACAAAACCAAGGAGCTTTATTGCTCTTCCATGGCAGGATTCTGTTTGCATGTGGAAGCTTTAGTACCTTCTGGAAATCACCACCTCAGGTGTCTTAAGGTTGGTTTCAGGCCTCAGTACAGCAGCTTGAAATGTTGCTCAAAAGACGAAGACCTCTGCAATGCACCCAGGATTTGTTTGTTTTCCTTCAGCTACAAGAATATAACTCTTACTTGCCAGGATCCTTGTACTGGAAGAGCTACCACAAACAGTTGTAGAAAATAGACATGAAAATCTGGATGGACTCTTCATATACATACACACATCCACAACAGCAGCTACCACACAGATATACACATAGGGTAGATAGATTATAAGAGATTTAACCACAGCTGCTGGATCTCAACAGCTCTGAGGTGCCTGTCGTCAAGATTTGTAGTCTACTACAACTGCTCTCTTTTGCTTGTGGTTTAAAACAAGCATTGCTTTAATAGTTTTCATTTTCTTCTTTTCCTGCTCTAACTACCCAATGTTAAAAGCACTTGACTAGCTCATATCTTTTAATATATTTGCTATACTTAAGCCAGATTTACTAAAGTAAAGCCAGTGGAATACAATGGTACCACACTCCAACATAAGCAGAAGAATTTGGAAGATTTTTTTTTTGCTAAGAACCAAGGAAACAACCCAAAAGCACCTCAGAGCAGTCTGCCTGCCTGTTCCAAGTGGGACTCTTCATAGCAAGTGATCTTTAAACAGAATGTAATTTAATTATCCATCTGTTTCTTATCAGAGAATGATGTGCTTCAGCTTTGGTTCTTTCCCCTTAAAAGCCAGAGATTGTGAATATTTGGAAAAAATATCTGAAAAGGAGTAGGTCAAGCACCATCCCCTGTCCCAGCCAAAGCCTATATCCTCTGGACCCAGCCTGACCAGGGCGCTGTCAGAACAAAGGTTCTTTCTCTCATGTGGCATTTTATGTAACAAGCATTGGCAACCCTAATATAATACAGTCCTACCCTACCAAATTCAGTACTGAGGAAGCTGTGCACAAGTCTGTACATCACTCACCTAAAGATACTGTTCTGACCACATCGGTGCCTCTTTTGTGCCCCGAAAGAAGAGCACATGAGAGGGAACAATCTGAGCTGCTTGTATATATGGATGCTGTAACTGCTTCTCTTCAAGTCAAACATTCTGGTTGGTTTGCTTATGGGCAATCAAATATGATGGGAGACTAAACCTCTTCAGGAACTCTGTGTGCTCCTTAATAAAGTAACAAAATTAATATCATCATGTTTTCAGTAAATTTAGGGCCATCTGTTGTCTGCCCCTAAATCCAAGTTATATGGCAGCAAATAGCACACCTGCCTTTCAGAGAATGGAAAGCATAAGCTTTCCATAAGCAGCAAGACAAGGGCTTCACAATCTCTGAAAAATCAGGCACTATAACATCTCAAACCAATGGTTTCTATATAAAACCAAGTACTGAATACTAACAGTTTAAAACTCAGTTCAAGCTGTCTCAATATTGTCTGCTCTGTTACAGCATCTCAAAGAATTGCTCAAAGGAGAACATGCTCACATTTTTATCCTGGGGGAGTAGGTGGAAGCAGCAATAATCTATTACACACTGGGGTTAAACACAGGCCCTCTGGGGCAAGGCAAATGTTGAAAAGCAATAAAGGTACCTGCATTATCCATTCATGGCTGATGGTCAAATTGCAGAGATTTCTCTAGAGTGGGTTCATCTTTTTCCAGTTGCAAACTTATTTTTCCTGGGAGGAAGACTCCAAGTTGAAGATCTATCATTAAGACTAATCTTCAAAGGAATTTTAATGAAGCAGAATTCCTAGATGTAGAAAATGAAAGAGGCTTCTGTTTTAGCCCTGGTATCTAAATCCTGTAGGCAATATGAAAGTCACTGAAATACTTCTAAGCCTGAATAATGCAAAATACACAGATAAAAATCTTCCTCTGACAAATATTTGATAGGAACAGGCTCAGGATGGAAGGGGGAGAGCACACCTTCATACCCACGTGTGTCTGAACATACATGCAGAAACCTCTAGAGATTTAGACACTGCTGTTGACATGCCAGAGCACAACAGTCAGCTTCTGCTTTCAGCGTCCAGCAGAGGAGCACAGCCTCCTCCCATGATGGTCACTGGTAGGTCAATCAGTCTGTCCCTTGAGCCCATTTGCTTATCAAGCCTTTCCACATGATGTATCTACCCGCTTTGTCTTAAGATATGAAGTGCTTATTGCACATGAACAGCATCTCTCTCATAACAACTCTTCTGTGTTGCCACCAACTCCACGCAAGATGTGTTAGGAGTCTCTCTACTCAAGCAGCAGTACCTTCAGGGTCCCTGGTTTATGTCCAAACCCTTCCACTGATAATAGTCAAAGAACAGAGCAATTTTGTTTGCCTGACACCCCTTGTTATGTTTTATTTTGAGCACAGCACAGTATCAGGTCAGACAAGTTACAAGGAAATTAAACTCTAGCGCAGCCTTTATGCATTATGCCACCAGCAGGAGCCTTCGGGAACAGGTTGGGGAAGCTCTTAACTCCTGGGATGGTCTAGGCCTAGATACAGATAATTGTTTTGTAGTAGATGCACAGATCAGATGACATCTCAGAGTCCTTTCTGGCTCTATGCTTCTACCAGCTTTGATTTTCTTTGTTAGTCCTAGCCCACTACTACTGCTTTAGCATCGTTCAAGATGCCTCTTCCTATATGTTAGTACCAGAAGAGAATCATAGAATCGTTTTGGTTGAAAGAGACCTTCGAGATCAAGTTAAACCATTAACCCAGCACAGCCAGGGCACCACTAAACCATCTCCCTCAGCACCACATCTGAACAGCTTTGAAACCCCTCCAGGGATGGGGACTCCACCACTGCCCTGGGCAGCCTGGGCCAGGCCTTGGCAACTCTTTTGGGGAAGAAATTGTTCCTCATGTCCAATCTAAAACTCCCCTGGTGCAAATGGTTGAAGCCATTTCCTATTGTTCTATCACTTGCTACTTGTGAGAAGAGACCAACCCCACCTAGCTCCTACCTCCTTTCAGGGAGCTGGAGAGAGTAAGAAGGTCTCACCTGAGCCTCCTTTTCTCCAGACTAAAGAACCCCAGGTCACTATGGAACATGCTGTGTCTTTCCATTCTAATGGAACATTTTTAACAATCCAGAGGGTTCCCTCCCTTATTAATGGGGGTGCCCAGAGAGGTTGCAAGTGGTGTCTAAAGCCAAGCATAGAAACTGATATTAATAAAAATCTTTGTACTATTACACCATAAAATACCAATATGGGATCTAAGACTTTGCTGTTAAGGGTTGATGTTAACTCCTACTGTAACATCCACCACTTAAATTCTTTTAAATGTGCTTTTACGGGATAAAAAAAAAAAGGCAAAAAATAAAACCATTTGAGACCACAGAGTAGTAAGTACAAATTTCCTTCGAATAAACTCTGGCATTTCCTTTTCCTCCAGCTGTAAAGAATCTCATAATAACAACCCCTCTCCTCCTTCCTCCTCAACTGGCCCGGCTTTTTGACAGCATTAAAAGTTGCTTTAACTGCAATTTAAAGTAGTAAATAGAAACACCTCAGAACTAATATTTGTTTTCAAGAACCACAAGAACAACATGTCCCATTTTGTTTCAGGGGAAGCAAGTAACAAAAAAAAAAGTGGGAAAAGAAAGATTAAAGAACAAAAAAGCAGCTTCCAACTCCTACAAACTAAACTTGCTGCTGAGGAAATACATTGCCAACATAAACATTATGGAAAAACACACAAGGCACTGTCGAGCTGCTCAGGCACCACATGCCCCTGCCTTTTTGATCACAGGCTTGCAGCACAGTTGAAAAGGGTAAAAAGGGCAGTCGCAGAGGAAGTGCTGCATTAGAGAGGGGGTGACAACTGGTATGTAAGGTGCAAGGTGTTGCTTCTAAGACAGCAACTGAGACATAGCAGAGCTGCAAAAGGTTGTAATGTCACATCATTTGCTTGCTAGCTAGCTTGATTGAGACCACTTCCAGAGTGAGCACGATACACGTTCAGAGGCATGCTGGCTGCTGGGTTCACTGGAGACAAGAAGAAAGTATCACATCTTCTTCCAAACAACACTACACCTTGTCTCCCTGTTGTTTCCAAACACCTCAGGGACTACAGCTATGACCTTCTCCCCCTCTTTCCAGGGTGTCTTTGTATTAAAAATTATCATGGCTAATTCAGCTACAAAAGTCCCTTGTATACCTGCTCAGACATGATCATACTTCACACATTTAACACAGCAACTTCACACGCAGAGCCACGTTGCTTTTCCAAGACCAAGCTTCTGCTGCAGTACAGCAATAGTGCTCCATACACTCCTCTAACCAGGGTCTGCCCCATAACCACCTCAGCCTGCCTCAAGAAGTCAAAAAGTCAGCTACTGTTTATCAGTGTTTCTAAGATAAAGCTGTAGGACCCATAATTATTAGAAAGCCATACAAGATCAAAGAGGGAAATGTAGGACAAGACTAGAGGAGATTTATTCTTATAAGGCAGCACTTACCAGAAAATCCCAGCCGAAAGCTCAAACAAACCAGCCTCTCCCTCCTCTCCTTCTCTCTTTTATACTGTGAATCCCTGTGCACCTGAGGAAGCCTCAGCTGTCCTCATTACCTGCCTGTTTAAACTGCAGGAAACATTAAATAGGGAATTGGTTTCCCACCTGCTAAATAGCCTCTGTAACCAGTTGGATAATGCAAGAAAATGAACCGTGCTGGAAGAGGAATGTATATATAGCTGAGTACGCTTACAATTTACTGTGAAAAAGTTACTTCAACCAGCAAAGAATCTTTCAACTAACAAAGCACTTTTCAGAACTGATAAATATTGTCTAGTAAGGGATCTGTACAAATGCGGAGCCTCATGAAAGGCAGTGCTGCTGCATCAGTAGCTGGGCAGTGTTAACTCACATCTTCACGACCTCCACGCTGTGATACTGAGACACCCTGAGCAACCCAGCCTGCAATATCCAGACAACCCCTAAGCACAATAGTGTGTGGAAGGGACGAACAGTCGCCAGAGTATCTCAGCTTAGAAGGAAGTTAGGGCTGCAAGAGCCTGCTGCTAGTATCTGAACAATACACAGAGATACAGAAGAATAATGTTGCAATGCCCAAATAAAGTGATGCGGCTTCTGAGCCGAAAGGCTCTTTCTCTTGACAGGAAATGTAAGTGGTCACAAATACCAGGCCATCTCCACTTAGAGATGTCAGAGAAGCTGTTTGATATAACTAAACCACACCAAAAGAGAAAATCTCAGATCGTATCATTTGTGACTGTCACCACCTGATAATACATTTTGGTGACAAATACGTTACAGTGACCAGCCACTTAGATCGTGCTGCTAGTACACACCAAAAGTTCTGCTGAAAAAAAACAGACGACATGGTGTAAAATCAGGAGGTGCTTTCACTTAGATCTTTGTGTTAGGAAGCAGATGAGATCAAAGATTAAAATTCAAACCCTATAAATGTGAAGCAATGAAAGTGATGCCAACTCACAGCTGAACAGATTCAACTGTCACATTACCCTCCTCTACTTCCTTCCATATAATAACAGAATAGAAACAAGGAGCACAATGTTTATGTTGATGGGATTGTATGATACGCAGGAAGGGAACCTGCTTCACTGCCAGACTCAGCCTGTGACTTACTGAGTGGCCTGGATCCGGTGGTATAAGCTACCTAGTGCCTCAGCTTCTCTTCTATAAAATGGAAAAAAGCAGGAGATTGAGTTAACTAGTGAATGCATAGTATTCTGAGCAGATCAAGCCCTATTCAAATGCTAGCCACTGCCAGCAGGACTGCAGCTCTGCCCAAGCTGCTGGAGCTACGAGAGCTGAACATGGCTGTGGTAAACCTGTGAGACATGTTCATGCAGTTCTTTACAATGATCTGAACCCTGTGCTTGATGTATGCTTGTTAGTAATCCACAAGGAGAACACTGTCAATGCAGGCTGGTCTTGGGCCAGCAAGGAGCTGTTTCCACTGACTAAGCAAATGGTCCCAGCCAACTGTAATACAGGGCAGAACATGAGAGAGTGACAGTGAGGGACTGCAGGCCAAGTCATCTGCTGATGAAGAGAAAGACAAGCAAGGCTGTGTTCAGTAAGCTCAGGTACCCGAGATTTTCTGCTCTACAGACACAGAGTGACAGTCCATCCTAGCATACAGCAACCATGATCTTCTACTGGAACACTATCATGAATCAGTCTCTCAGGATGGTGATAAGCCAGACCGCTGAGCAGCTCACCCTGTACCAGTGCAGGGTGCCAGATAGAAACATAACACCTCAAGCATCCCTGCAGCAGCCAGACTTCTGTATCTTTACCACAAAGACCACAAGTTTTATTCTGAGGTATGAGAGTAGCCTAAGAGAAGCTAGCTGAAGAAAGAATGTTATTAATGAAGATAATTAATTATATTATTACTATTTCTGCCTCTCTGTTCTATCAAAGTA
Source organism: Actenoides lindsayi (assembly GCA_025331215.1). Lineage (NCBI taxonomy): Eukaryota > Metazoa > Chordata > Aves > Coraciiformes > Alcedinidae > Actenoides > Actenoides lindsayi. The sequence continues at coordinate 18,934 of WTSP01027903.1, read as the reverse complement.
GTGCCCTCAGGTCCAGGTGTTGGAGATTACCATTGAATCAAAAGGAAAGCCCATCTTTGCCTCCAGCCAGGTCCACTAAAACTATCTGCTAACTTGCCATGGTTACAAGCATGACATTTACCAAGAAAAAAAACCCAGAAGGATAACAGAGCATCCTTTTAAGGATGGATCCTTCCTGGTTAACCAATTTCTGCACAAGTGTAGAAGCTGCAAAGCCTCAGTTCAGACTGTTAATTTGAGTTTCTCTACAAGCTGAAAACCTTCTAGAAACTCTCTTCTATTTCCTGTTTTGGCTAAGACAGAAATATATTTATCTATTTCTGCGTGCAAAAACCTTATTTCCAAAACAGCTTCTGCAAGAGAGGAGCACACAGTTCTCAGAGAAAGGCCTCATTTTAATTTTAGCCTTGATGGTCATTAGAACTGTAGTTTCTTCACCTGCAGTGTATACATACATACATACATGCACAGTCTCTTGTTAATGGCTTTTTGAAATTTCAAACTGGTTTTGTTTTTTGAAAGAAAGAGTTCTGAGTCCAAAAGCTGCCAGAGTTTAGTCACTGATTGCCACCACTTTCAGGAGACTCTCTGCAAAAATCTTGCACTATGAGTTTTATCCTGTATGAGCAGGAGACCAGCAGAGAAATCTCAGGATGTTCCAGTGTTGCTTTCCCAGAAGTCACAGACGTTTGAGCAAAATGTCATTTCACCAGCCACCCTTAAAAGCTAGATGAGACCATAGCTATATATCTTAAATGTCATTCACCCACAAGCTTGCTGTCAATTATGTCTCTCAACAAAGATCATATCCTGCAGGTGCAAATCATAAGCAGTAAACCAACCTTTGTGGTTTCTCAGAAGGCTTGTCTAAGAGTTGTAAGGCAATACATTTAGAGAAAGAACACTCTAAAAAAAAAAAGCTCTTTTTCTGTCATACTGGAGCAGAATAATAAATTCAGCCATCTGATGGTGAAATTATTACTCTCATTGATAAAGTATTACTTGTACACATAGCTCCAGAGTAAGATTTTACAACTTGCACGAGGAAGTGCTGTGTAATTTATCCCTCCGTGTCTTAACAGGTTTGTGGTGCAATACTGGCTCCTGCACCCTAGAGCTCAGCCAGTTTCCTTGAAGAAACAAATATGTAGTTTTTTATATGTTAAGAGGAGAGGGACCAAATGTCTCAGGGTGGCATGGACTGCTGAGACAAATGAACTCAAAGGCTTTCCCCAAGAATTATGTATTACTGTTACTAATTCACAGAGATAATAAGAAACATCTTCCACTTGGCATCTGCAATATCTAGATACCATTCTCATTCTAGTCAAAAGCACAAGAGTACAGCAGACCATTTAGAATACTTCAGGTGCATATCTTCTCTGGCGACATGGACATGTTCTCTGGCAAGAGTTCCAGAAATATGCCAACCAGTTGTTGTAGTCAAACACCACCCAAAAGCAAAATAATTGTTGCACAGGAAAGAATTAGCACTGTACAGAGCATTCATTCAGCCCTACTAGCAGTTTATTTATACATAGTGGAATTTCCTCCCATCCTCAAGCTGGACAGATAATCTATTTATACGAGATAGATGATAATCACACTGTAAAATTTTAATGTTAGGAAGAAGTATTTTATTCGCTCTGATCAATACTTAGACTAATCGCTTTATTTCATTTTCCTGAATGAAAGAACTGTGGTCTCTTAAGCCCCTGCTCTGCATGTGAGGATACCGTACACAAGGTAGGATGCTGTGGGCATATGAGCCACTTAAGATCAGTAATGTACTATCAACGATTTACTAAAAGACAAGTTAAAACCTGTTGAGATTTCAAGAGGAACTTGGAAGGCTTCTTGCATGCTGCACATAGCCAGTATCCAGTCATTACTGAAGCATTCAAAATAGTGTTAAAAATCATGCTTGACACCACAAATAGTCTTAAAAATAGATGTCGGGCAGTAGAATAATTCATTAACTAAAGTGGAAGTATATTAATCAAAGACATCAGGTTGAAAAAAATAGCACCAAGAAGGCATGTTTAGCAGTTCAGAGCTCTAAACTGTGTGAAAGCCGAATCTGTGAACTACCAGAAAGAACCTGTGTGTTTTCAACTTGACTGTAAGCCAGCTGCTAATACATGATTGTGAGTTGAGTGTTGCAAAACACTCAGAAAGAAACTAAATGCCTTGAAAAACAAATGCTTACAAGATTGTATGCTGTGAATAGCAAATATTTTTTTCACTAACACAGCAACCTTGAGAAATCACCAGTCAGTAGCTTATCTTCACCAGAACTGGCAGTGCTGGACATACTTTAGTCCTATCCTCCAAGTAATAACAGAATAGCTCCTATGTGAATTATTGGATGGAAGAATGATCACAAGCAGCAACCAGTGACAGATGAGTGGAAGAAACTAACCCCAGGCAACTCTGTCAGCGTAGGGTTTAGAAATATGTCATACAGTGTTTAAAGCTGCTGGAAGTATATAAACACTGTTTTGTGGTATCGTCACAACAGTGCAGTGTCCTACAATGTATCACAAGCCACAACAACAGGACAACCTACCTCTGCCTCATACAGTCCTCCTGAAAAATGTTTTGTGGCACAACTCAGCTTATCAACGTCCTTGTCATTTGAGTTCAAGCACGCAGTTGTCAGACGCACCGTAGTCAAAGGTATAAAATGCTTTCCTCAGTTAAATTTTACTGAACCTATGGGCTCCATCAGCAGTATTCTACATGTGTTGGCTGCTCTCTCCAGTTTTGCAAATAACCAAAAGTTAATTCTGATGAGCCCTCCATTTCCTGAGAGCTCAGCTCAGGCCACTCCATACAGACCTGGACCCCTGAGTCACTTCTGACATGGCTTGTATCTCGCTGTCACATTTTCTCTGCTTCTGACATACTGTCCTTGCTCAGCTGCCTCTGCTTTTTCCATACCCACTTGGTAAACTTTGATACTAGAGCTGCAGTTCTGCTCACTGGCCCAAGGCTGCTTTGCTCTCAGCTCTAGTTGCTGTTTATCCTGCAAAATGGCACTGAGAACCTTGCTTGTACCCTGATACCATTCTCACTGCTGTGCATCCTGGCCCAGTCTCAGAGCCTTATATTTCACTTCCCACCTCTCCTTGAATAACATTTCCCTCCCTAGTGCAGGGACGGGAGACAGAAAAATGGCAAAGGCAACAGGATAATTCCAGAGCAATTCTATCTTCAACTCTGGAGATGAAAAATTCCATTTTCTCTGAGACCATATTGCACCTTAGGACCCCTCCGATCCCCTTGAACAGCCAAATCCCCAACCCCTACTCTGACACTCTTGAGCTAATTCACCCAGCAGTTCTCCTCAAGCAGTTGCTTGGGTTAACTGTGGGGTTGATTTCTACCTGTCTACACAGGTACAACTCATGAAATGTCTCACTACATGTCATTTTCCTCAGCTAGGCCTTACTCTTTATTTTATTTTATTTTGTTTTATTTATTTATTTATGCTAAGCTGAAGAAACCACCTCCAGTGCTGTTTCCTCCCACAAATTGTTGTTTGGGGTTCTTTGTTTTTTTTGGTTGCTTTTTTTGTTTCACAGTTGTGGTCATAATTGCACGGTAGTACTGCTACAGAAAGCTGAGCTCAGATGCCTGTTTACCCATCTCAAACTTCCATATATTGTCTCCCTGGGAGTATCCCTACTAAACCTGCACCTTTGTTCAAGTAAGTAAATGTGATGAAAGTAATTGGCTATGGGCATTTTAGTTCCCAGATTGCTATCTGATTTGTTAGATCATCTTCCCTGGCTATACATCTACCTCTGAGCTGGGCTTCATAGAATATAATCATGGACTCAGTAAAGTTGAAAAGGCCCTCCAAGATCATCAAGTCTGACCTTCTACCCAACACCTCCATGACCACTAGACCATTTCCCAAAGTGCCATCTCCACACATTTTTTGAACACCTTCAGGGATGGTGATGTCACCACTTCCCTGAGCAGCCTGTTCCAATGCTTAACTACTCTTTCAGTAAAGAAATTCTTCCTAATATCTAACCTGAACTTCCCCTGGCTTATCCAGGAACAAAGACCAAAATGGCCTGACATGCTTCAGGGGACATTCAAACTTGGTCTGCCTGGCCACGCTGTTGTCCTTGCACTCGGTGAAGCGGCAGTGCTGCCTTGACCAGGCAGGGCTGTGCGTGGCTGTAGCTTCATGCTGGGGCCTGTCCCAGCAGAGGTGGACGCTGTGGTGGCAAGATGGCAGCGGGCTGCCTCATCCATCCCTCCTGCCATGGGGTCAGCACAGCCCCGGGCCTCCAGGCACCATGCAGGCTCTGGTGAGAGAGCCTCCCTGTTCCATCCTGTGAGGAAAGCTCTTCCTCCCTGAACAGTGGCTCTGGGAGGACCCTGACCCATGCAGGAGAAGGTGCTGAGGTGCATCTCTCTGAACAAGGGGCTGCAAAGCTTTCTTTGTCCCTCAGAGTCTGCTCTGTCCCAGTCTCCTCTGAGTCAGGGCCTTCCACCGTGTGAGGACAGCATTGTCCCCCACCCGAAATCTCCTGGGGAAAGCCCTGAACAGGGGATAGAGGGACTGGCACTGCTCCCAGGGCACCCTGTCCATGTCATGGGCACCACAGGGCCTCCCCTTACCATGGCAATGGGGCCACGCTGGCCCAGAGCATGGGGACTGGAGATGTCAGACCCCAGTGAGAGCACGTGGGACCTCCAAGAGGGGGCATGGCAGCCTGCCAGGGCTGTGCTTGTGGGGACATGAAATAGGGTCAACTATGGTGAGGGGCTGTCTGCTGCTCCAGATTCAGCAAACCCCATGGCCCTCAGCCACGCTGATCGGGTGCAAGGTGCCGTTCAAAGGACAGGCCAAGCTCCCCCAGTGGCATCTGTTTCTTACACACCTCCATTTGACACTTTTAGCTCTAAAGGAACTTTATCTTAGTTGCTGTGAAAGGATTACATGAATATACATCATCTGAAGTGTTCTTTGGTATTTTCTTCAGTGATTAAAGAAAAAAAACCCAACCCACACATATGTAAATAAAGTGGAAAATAGTTATTATCTTGTCTATAAGGAGCAAGTTACACTGCATTTTGCAAGAAAATTTTGAATCACTTAATTTAAAAGATAAACAACCAAAACACTAAAAGAAATAGCCTATTAATAACCAGCATTCATTTGCAAGATAGACAAAGAAGTCTTTAATATATGAATGAAAATAACAATTAATGGTACAAAGCCCCAGTCAGAAACATGATTTTATACAGGTACAGCTATGCAGAGGTTGCAGGGTCAGCAATCATCACACACACTCTTTGCTTACAGGGTAAACCCAGCCCTCCATCAGCCACCCAAGTGAGCAGATTTCTCCCTCAGCTCTGGTGCACAGCATTTGGCGGGAATTTCCTCTCTTGAGCAACAGGCTTGGCTCAGCAAGCTGAGATTTCATCAGAGCTCACCTGCAGAGAGGGAGGATCCCCTGTGCCTGGCTCTGCTCCAGCTATGCACATCAACAGTAAACCTGCCCTAATCCTTCAAATAGCTAAACAAATACATCAGTAAAGAAAAATTCTAGTCTCAGCCTGTTCCCAGAAACCACAAAACCCACCCAGCCATTACTAAAGCAAATTTCGTTTCTACGTGACTGATGTAAGGTTTTGATAGTTTCCTTTGTTAAGAGTCAGTTTGGATCACTCACCCATGCCCAGACTAGAATGCAGGCATTGCCTTTACCCCAGGGTAGTTCACCTTGTACTGTACAGTGTAGAGCCATTGACCTGGAGAAATGCATTCTGCTGTGGAGTCCTGAGACGTCTGGAGTTTGAAACAACAGCACATCACAAGCACTTCTGCTGTCCCAAAAAACCATCGTGCTCCAAGTCTAGTCATTTTGCACATCAATCATGTCAAGACCAAGCATGCCAGTATCTCTGACAAAGGCAGTAATTTAAAATCTTTTGTGTTTTTGTGGGACTGTTCTGATCTTTGAATAAATAAACCCACACATATCCAGCACTTCACTTGCAATGCACTCTGCTACACTTCTGAGGTCTCTTCAGAACAGATTTCTTTGCTGTAACTCTTCAGTAGTTTTAGCTACCTGAGCTCTTCGGGAGACCCATGAGAATTCGTAAGAGAACTATAATCCATGCATATGTGGATCTATAGCTTATTATTAAACAGGCCTGTTACGGTTTGCCTGTGCACTTACCAGAGTTGAGAACTAAACCTCTCCATCTATCCCACTTGCCACAAAAGGGTTATTTATCAGGGAAATAAGCCCATATGCTACATCTAGCCAAATGTATAGTCCAAAAATATTGCTTTACATATTAAACTACAAACACATGTGCAGAGTACCTGCATTTCTCTACATTTTCTTTACATTAAAAAAAAATAAAAATAAAAATAAATTCACAAGTGATCAAAAAAGCAGAAACAGCTTTGGAAATGAGGCAGTATTCTCTTTCCACTGAAGATGGTAGGTGATAACATTTTCAGCTCAGCTAGCAGATCAGGTTGCAAAGGTAGCTCCCAGGGAGATCTGTAAAGGAATGGTTGATCCACGCATGGTCCCAGCAGGCAGAAATTTAACTGCCGGTGGAGTAAGTGTTGGTTCTGACCAAGGTATTACGTCTAGAACAGTAAGACATATCTTCATATACTGTATTTGTTTGTCTTTTCTGGAAATATTTCTTCATCTGCAAAACAAAGCAAACAGCCATTCTGAACAGAGCTTGAAAAGACCACGACCAAGGAGTCAATTTATGTCTTAGGAGTCCATCTGTTTGAAGTGCTTTTAAAATTCCCCTCATAACCCAATGAGGTCTTAGAGGATTCGTTAAATAAATAGGTTGGCAGTTTTCACCTATCTATTGCCAGTCTGATGTAATTTCACAAGAAGTTCCTTCAAGAGTTGGATGTAACTGCAGCTGCAACATAAATGTGTCTTGTCCTTAGTTTGTTACTGATAATAGAAGAAATCCGTTCCCACTAGACCACTTGGTTTAGCCAGAATGATGTTATACTACTGGCTTTTGGCAGTACTGAAGCCACATGTGGAGGGACAAGATAGGAGGCTGGCCTGTGAATCACACATGTTAATCAGAGACAATTTCTGGGCACCTTCTGCAGAATATGAATGCAAATAATCCCAGTAAAGGAAAAATTTCTTGGTCACCTTTTTTTCTAGGACAGGGCAGAATTGTTCTCCTACAGCTGCTTTCAGATATTAGGCTATTTTATAACTTTTTGTTGTCCTTGTGTCTTCCTCTAAACATTCTCTTACATCTCTTACAAGATTAGTCTATACAGCTCCATTCCCAATTAAGAAGAAAGAAAGAGAAGCTCTGTTCAGGGAAATACATACAATGCACAGCTGTGGTGTTGACCGCAAGGCTTGCTTGAGGTTTGTTATCAAAGGCAAACAATATGGCACTCACGAAAAGTTACAGAAACACAAGAAGACAACAGCCTTTACTGCCAAAGAGTTTACAGCTGGAAGACATTAAATAAGGCTACAAAGACAACAGAAAGCCACGATTCCTTAGGTTTATCAAATATTTACTTCACCCTGCCACTATTTACAAATAATATCAAAGGCAGCTATTCACTCAACCCAGATTCAGTTTGTCTTTGGCACGTTTACACTGTACTTACTTCGACACGGTACAAGGCGCAGCATATCAGCGCAGAAAACAGTAGCACTACCACGATGATAAGACCATAGATGACCCAGGAACTCTTACTGCACTCTGTCTGCTCCACTTCTGCATTTAAAATGATATTATTATTATTAATAATAATATGAAGGGGTAGAATTCCATTTTTATTATGAAGTAAATTATTTTTCTTCTAGAGGCTGGTGATCACTGCAGGTGGCATTTGAAGGGTCAGTGAAGAGCACTCTACAAAGGCGACAGTTTCCGTACCAGTGCTCAGAAGCAGGACCCCACACTCATAACAGAAACAGAAAATGTTTTACTGCACTATTACAGCAGCATTCAGGCCTGAGCCAAGAGTATATAGGAACTATATAGTGGCTTGGTTTGCAAGCAGTACAGAGACAGAAGTAGGTGGCTGCTGTGAGCTGAAGTATACATGCCGAGCAGAATAGTGCTGATGGAAAGGGTTACAGTTTTTCAAAACCTCAATTAATCCATATCTGAATAACATAATATGTGGTAATCACCAGATTCTTTGATGTGCAACTATCATTTCCCCAACTCGTGTTACTGGGTTGTCGCACCAGTTATGACTAGCAGCACAGAATGAGACCACAGCCATTTTGAAGACTACAGACAGATCCTTTACAACTCTTAGAGCTTACATAAACCTCATTTTAATTGCCCAAAGATCTCATCGAAGCCCAGTGCACCGGGTTAAACTGCACCAGTAAGATCAAAATCAGGCGCTATATTGCTGGTTTTGTTTTCATCTTAGCAAATTGTTACAACACCATACAGCAGAAAAAGAAAAAACTCCGTCTTTGGAACATATGCTCAATGTAAAATACAGGTGTGTGAGATCATCTCTGCTATTATCTGTGATATTTCAAGTAAATGCCTGAGGATTTGTTCTGTACTCCCTAGTGTGACCTATTTTTAAACACAAAGACTTGCTATACAGAATGGTTTCTAAAAGACATGTATGTCACATTAAGGTCAAAGAACTGATGCTAAAAAATACTGATTCATCTCCTAGAACTAACAGATTATTCACACACTGATTGTGTGATTTTGACCTTTTGGTTTGGTTTTTTTTAAGATGCAGTATTATAGCAAGTTTTCGCTTTTCTAACTCCCCTGTGGTTGGATGAGGCAGGTAAAAACATAATGCACATTTCTGTGTCCTAGTACAACAGCATGCAGAGGAATCTGAACATATTCTCCAAGCTTTCCCAGGTAGTGGAGGAAGCCTAGCTATGGATTAGTGCTTCACCTGTCCTGACTAAATTTCTGCGAGCTTTTAGCCCACCCTTTGTATACTCCTATAGCTACCGATGGTTAAACAAGCAAAAGGATAGTACCTTTAATCAGCATCATGGTGCCATTTCCATTCACCAAGAGGAAAGGGACACTTTTCACCACTCCAGCACATACATATATATCACTGTCATTCTTCTGTAGGTTGTTAAGAGTTATCACTATTTTCTTTACTTCCTTTGAATACTTCAAGCGATCAGCAAAAGCAGGATGAATAATTGAAGTACCCTTTCTTGAAACGTACAGCACTTTCTCACGTTGGGTGTGAGTCTTGAGCAAGTAGATCTCTTCATCTTCATGTGAGCTTTTCAATTCACAGGTAATGCTGACAGACTGGCCTGGCTGAGGATTGACATAGAGTGGGGACTGTTCAACAACTCCACGGGTTACAGCTAAAAGCAAGAGAAGTTAATGGCTACCACATACATTGCACAGTGCATTTTAACTCGGGATAAATACAGAGATCAAAGACAGCAAGAACAGACCACAGAAATTTATTTGACTTTTTATTTTTAAAAATGCTACATTTATTTATTAATTACTATTAATTAAATTTATTAAGATTTATTTCACGTTTTCTTGCCCCAGGACCTGAAAGTAGGACTGACAAAGCAGGTTTATGTGGTTGCACAAAGTCTTTGCCTCTCTTAAAAATATATATACTGACCTCTTCTAAACGAATACAGCTACACCATCTTGGCCTTGAGACATGGATCATCTCCTACTTTCTCAAGTGAGATCAAGCCATAGAAAAATCTGGGGACTCTAGGTCTGATTAAAATAGTACAATGTGGGTGCTATTAATGTTGAAAATGTCATTCAAGAAGTGGTTATTAACGGCTTGATGTCCAGCGTTCCTCTGGGCACATGCCTTGTTCCTTTTGACATTATCATCAACACGGATGAGGGAATGAAAACATAATTTATCACACTTGTACAAAAGATAATTCTGGAAAGGTTATAGATGCTTTAGAGAAGAGTATCAGAATCAAAAAGAGATATAAGGAAATGTAATAAAATAATGTAGAGAAACAATACATAATCAACATGATGGAATTAATTTGAGAAAACACAGGAAGTTTGAAAAGAGAAGAACATGGTAAGTCTTCATAGATATAAATTACTATTACTGAGGCAGTAATCAATTGGGTTTTGTATGCCTTGGGGACAGGAGAAGAATAAAACTTTAATTTTTGGTAAAGATGATTCAGGTTAGATGGTCTTAACAGATGAGTAGGTGCGTAGAGGGATAAGATGCCAAAGAATACCATGGATTCAACTCTTTTACTGAAAAAAAAACAACCAAAAAACCCCTCCAAATCCTAAGAATTCTTCCCCTAACCAGAAATGACTGCGAAAAGGAGCACTTGTGCCCATTCATCAACTGTATGTTAATAAGAATAAAAAACCCTACATCCCTTTATCTACTGATGCCCAACTTGGAAACCCTGCCTAGCACCAGCTTCCCAATTGTTATCAATTTGTCAGTTAAGATGAAATACTAAAACCAAAAGATCTGCAAAAATCTCTACTAAAAAAAGGCTCATTAATTTGCTAGTTCTTCATCAAGATTTGACTGATTGCTTTGGGTTCTTACTGTTGACAAACTATTGCAGCAACGTATGACTCATGCAAGAACCTGGATTTAGGATTAAATTAGTCATGAATTGATGCTCTAGGGACTTTCTTACTACTATTCTGTCTAATTTGTTGTGTTTATCTTTTCAGTGAACAGACTCACACTTTCCTTCAAGTCATTACAGAACCTGAGCAGACCTGGGTAAAATTCTGTTGGAATCTCCATACCATTATTGTTTCTACTGATCTTTGATTTAAAATATATAACTGTATTTATTAATTCTTTGTATAAAAGGTGGAATTGCAATACCTTTCACCACTACTATGGTTGTCTTCCCCTTCAGCGTTCTGTGATAGTTTTCTCTTTTAATATACTTTGTGCACAGGTAGATATTGGAATCAGATTCCTGTACATTGTGCAAAGTTATCCTGATATTCCTTCCTTCCTTTGAATATTCGGTGCGATTAGCCAAAGGAGGATGGATGTATGAAATACTCTGGTTGAAAACATATACCACATTGACTTGCTGTATCACAGTTCTCAAATACGTTCCCAATTCATTTCCTGAATCGTTCAATGAGCAAGTTATGCTGACGGAGTCTCCTTCCCAAACACTGATAATGTCTGTTGACTGTTCATTTTCTTCACCTAAAAATAAGAAACGCAATTGAAATTATAATATCAGAGCTCTCCATCTATTAAAGTAGTTTTCAAAAACAACTACTCCATCAACAGAACTGCTCTGTAAGACAGGACTTTAGTCCTGCTATCCTGTATATATCGTGTCTTGGCTGTCCTAAAACCTACAGTGACTTTCATTGATTTGTGCAACTCAATCTCTCCCCAAAACTTAAAAGGCCTTGGCAAAAAGTGGCTTCTGTTAACTCATGAAAAAATTTAGTCTGCTCTGTAGATTCCCAGTATGATCCTATTAGTTCTCAAAAAATAAGCTTCATTGAACTCAGCCCAATAATTGGAGATTGTGGAGGATCTAAATCTGGAATTCAAAAGGTATCCAAAAAATGGCAGAGAATGGAAGAATTTATTTTTTTTTTTTGAAGCTTTAGCATAATACATACTAATGTACCCTCTTACGAAGACAACTGCAGAAGAATAGTCTATATTAAGAAACACAGGTATAAAAATATACAATGGCACCCTTTGAGTTCTCTAATGACCTCAGTATCAAATGAAGCTGAACAGTTAAGTACTTCTACAATGAATAGTGAGGACAGAGGGATCAAATGGGAAACACCCAAAAGAAATCACATTAAAAGCAAGAGAATAAAGATGCAGGCAGTCATTTTAACCTGACCAGACAGGAGGACATTCTTACAACACTTAGAAACCACCTGGTTTTGCTAACAGTGAATTTGCCAGGAACCTGCTTGAGACAATAGACTAAGGTGGGGAGGTAGAAAGAAAATATTGAAACTTTTTTTTTTAAAGTAAGAGCATCTTTGTACATACCGTCCTGGCCAGGGAAACACGGGAGAAGCAGAAGAAAGAGAGATGCGGTTGGGAGACACGATATCCACATTTTCAAAGGTCTTTTTAGATGTTCTTGTTATCAGACCTGAAGAAAGGGCTGTATGCCACAAGTTGGCCTGTTTTCTTCCAGCTGCATTGGCTGTCTACTAGAAGACGTTAGCAATGTGCTTCTTTTGCCTTAGTATCACAGTGAACATGCCAGAAAAGGGAAGAGAGAATTCTTTCGAGAGGTGCTTCTTGGTTTTGACTTCATGCCTACAACGCCCACAGTTTCCTACTACCGAACAACCCTTCTGAGTAGAATTAGAAAGAAACTGCATGGTGAGCAGCTACCTTCCCTTTACAGTTAACTAAGAAAAGGTAGGTTCAAAGTTGCTCTTTACAGTGCCAAAGTCAGGCAATTATCTCCCTGTTGTGGTCTTACTGAAAATGTAGGCGGCTGGTGCAACCGATTTAGCCTGCGTACCCACAGGCTTCGCAGGCTGCCTGGTTGATGGCTGCAAATGCAGAAGTCCTGGCTTTGTAAGGAGCAAGTAGATGAGAGACGTGTCATTACTTCAGGTAAATTATTATACAAACCCTGCTCACAAAACTACAGGTCCAATCTGCACCTTGGCGCTGACAACATGCCTCATTTCCAAGCAGCAGCATGGCATGTACATCCTACGTGTCTCCCGGCTTCACGTTTAGTAACACATTCTCTTGAGTCTGCAGTACACAAGAGCTGCTAACCACCAGCAGCAGGGAACCCCAGCTACAGCTCACATGCAGCTCCCGCTCCCTCCCAATACGATGAAAAGCTCTTCTTGCAGGCACTGTCCTCTGTGTGAATACAGAGGGAAAGTGGGTGTTTCCAAAGAATTCATTGAATGCTTGAAAGCTTAGAAATTTTATCCGTTATTGTAAAGAAAACAGAGTTCAGGCAGGTTGTGAAATGAGCTCTCAATTAGCCCTACAAAGGCTCACAACTGGATAGGAAACCAGATGCCAGGAGAGATCTTTTACTTCCCATCTTTGCTTTGCAATATTTAAGAAGTGAATCATGACAGTAATGCTAGATTACAAATTTGGGAATCATGTGAGGGTGATACTTTGTAAAGGAGATTAACACATCAAATAACAACACGATCAACACAGGGATTTTAAGGTGTCCTTTTATTGTAATGAGTATAAGTAACACAAACAAAAAAATTACAATGAAATTACAATGATCAAATGGCATTTGCTGAGTCAGCTTAGGACTTTCAGTCTTTTTATTTCATAATTATTTGCCTGTATGCGTATACTGCAAAACAACACAATCCAACAGTGTAGACCTTTAAAACTAATTGTAACAGTTTTTCCTGAGATGAGGGATGATTGGTGTCTACCAGCACAGCACAAGCCAGGAGGGGCAAAGTGAAACAGTTGGCAGCGATGCCTCTGACTATCACAATCTGCAAAATCTTCAGGAGAAAGAAAAGTTGTAAAGGAAAGTGTGCTTGAGTGAGCCATAAAGATCGGGCCGTGACTTGCATCTTGTGACTAATTTAGCTAAGCCACCATCACAGGGCACAGGTATCCATATAACCTTTCTACTGAAAAACACGTCCAGCTCTCTGGCCCCAGCTGGTGTTAAAAAGTAGAAATTAAATCTGTACCTCATTAAACCTGCATTCCTCAAGTTAATACAATGTGAGTTCTCAAATAGTACTGTGTCCCTTTTCCAAAGAACTCAAAATCTGACTTTATACAAAGCCATCCAGTGTCAGCCATCGATCTGAACACCATTATGCACACACATATATAGACATGTTTCTTTTTCTCATTAAAAGACCATACAAAAGAACAGCCTCTACCTTTAATTTTAAGACCGTATTTTTCTAGATAAGAGAAAATAACATGTACATCACTGCAGATACAGTTCTCTAAAGAATTTCAGATGAACTGACAGTTTCAATCATGGAAACCATTGAGAGAATTCAGCTGGTTTAAACCTGTGCTGCTGAGCCAGATGCACATCTTCCAATGACTTCTGTCCTCACAACAACAACAAAAGTCTCAAGGATTGAGATAAGGGCCAGGGAGGGCTCACTCACCAATTATGGTCACAGGCAAAAGACTGATTCCACTTGAGAAAATAAAACTAATTTAATTTAGACAAAACCATCACCAATTCACCCTTCTCCTCTTCCTGGGCTCAGCTCTGCTTCCAGTTCTCTATCTCCTTCCATCCAGCGGTGCACAGAGGTAGGGAATGGGGGTTGGAGTCAGTCCCAGTATGTTCCATGTTGTTTCTGCCACTCCCTCCTCCCCAGGGAGAAAACTCCTCACTGTCCTCCCTTGCTGCACCACGGTGTCCCTCCCATGGGAGACAATCATGGAGAAACTTCTACTACCAGAATTGGTCTCTTCCATGGGCTGTGGTCCTCCCAGCAACAACTTCTTCAGGAGCAGTCCCTTGCTCCAGCATGGGGTCCTTCACAGGACCCAGACAGGATTCTGCTCCACCATTGATCTCTAAGGGCTGCAAGGGCTCAGCCTGCTGTCTCACCACAGGCTTCAAAGGAAGGGCTGCCCTGGCATGACTCCCTTGCTCCTTCCTCACTGACCTCCCTGTCCACTCAGGTGGACACCCTGCCTCTCTCAGGTCCCATTCCTCTCCCAAACCAAAAGAAGCTGCCCAACAGGATTTCCCCCTCATATATGTTATCTAAGAGGCGCTGGTTGGCTTGGCTTTGGAGAAAGGCAGGTCTGACTTGGAGCTGGGGGAGCTTCTCAAAGCTTCTTACAGGAGCCACACCAGTAGCCCCCTCCCCCTCAAACCCAAGACCAGCAGCTATTTCTCTCCCTTCACTAGAAAGGGAGTACAAGATAAAAATCTTAAGCTTTAACTATCTTCCAACCAACAAGTTAACCTTAAAGAAATTTAGACTTAGGAATACAACCCATGTTTATTCTAAAGGTTGGACTAGTTCTGTAACTGAGAGACGTCTCTGCTTCCAGCATTACACAAGGTCCCATAAGCCCTGGAGCCAAGTTGGCTACAGGATATAGGGGGGAAACTGTATGTCAGGAACAAGGGATGTCTGTAGAAGGGTGTAAATGCTCAACACAGAGTATTGGAACCATTACAAACCCATGTAGGAGCTAACATTTATTGACTCAGACTTGATGCAGGGAAGAAACGGGCATTGACTGAAAATGGTCCTAGGAAACACGTCTAGGCCTTCAGTGAACATTCTCCTGCCATTATGGTAATATTTCATTGTTGTTCATAATCAAGCTTCAGAAAATCAAGTTTGCCGTGAAAAGAAATGATGGAGCTCTAGGACACGTCCTAGGAAAACAATAGCAAAAAAAAAAAAAGTGCCAGCATTAGTGAGGATTTACTTAGAAGAATTAAAATAAGCAGGCTTGCTCTTCTTTTTTTCTCAGTTTATATTTAACCGAAATTCCTGAGCAACTTGCTGGCATCCATCTCAAACAGATCCACAGGCCTTGTGCTTTCTCCACAAACCCCTGCCACGTGTGGCAGGTGTGATGCTTTGCCACAGGACAAAATAGGTGCATCTGAATACTTTGTATTCTGTATACTTTGTTATAGCACAACTATTTCTTCAGAAAGAGATGGTTTAATATTAACTCACTTTACAAGTACTGCAGTGTCTGTGTTGTGAGGGAGGAAGGAAGATACAGAGGAAGGTGAATATTTCCAGAAGATTTCCATCTCATACAGGGTGCTATTTACTCCATAAAGCCTATCCCAGCCCTTTCCATGCATATTAGTTTGGAAAACAAGCTACCCCCTTGGATGTATTTAGGAAAATACTCTTTCTTAAATTAAAATTGGCTCTTTAGTGGGCAGGGTTGTGAGTAGGAACCATTCACCTAAAGGAACTGTCTGGATATTCCACAGTCTTCTGGTCTGGGATATGTCTCTGCAGGGAAAGCTGCAGGATAGCGTTGCAGTGCGAGACTACTCCAAGGAACTGGATCCTATAGACGTAAGGCTGAGAAATGCCACTGCTTGGCTGTGTTGCTGTAGCTGTGAGGAAATTTATTTTGTGCTTTTTTTGTTTTGATTTGTTTTTTTGTTTGTTTCTTCAATGATAAAATCAGCTGACTAGGGACTATATCATGGCACCACAGGCAGAGGAGTTCTGAACAGCTGTTAGTCCAGCCTCCCCTTCACAGTGAATATCATTTAGCAATCTCATAAACAATGTTACGGAAATGAGATCCAGAAGGAAGACCCTCTGTGTTTTTCCTGCTACCAGTGTGGCCTGTAAGGTCTGTAACCCATAAGAAACATCACATTCTGCCAGATTGTACCTTGACGGTTTTGGTTCCGTAGAGTACAACACACTACCAGTGCTGCTCCACAAACCACAATGACCAGCAGTGGGACGATGATGTGAATGCTGCTCTCTTCTTTGACTGAAAGTGGAGGATTACCTGCAGAGGAGAAGAAAATAAAGAGTCCAAGTGAATCCAACAGATGTGCCAAAAAATAAGCCTCCCTCATAAGCACCAGCTAGGAAGAACTGGGCTTGGTGCTTCTGCCACGTACCCCACAAAAGCTGATAATGAGAGAAGGAAATGATGAATGAGAAAACAAATAGCCTGAAGATATCTTAATGAAGATAAAATTCTAACCAAAACCTAACTCTATCAACAGTTGAAGCTAATCCTTGATTCCTCACCACAACAGATACCTTTTAATATCTATCTCATCTGAAATAACCAAAACCAAGAGGTGTGAGATCTTGTATCCTGAAAATGGAAGAAGGCCAATAGCTCTGTCAAGTCTTTTTGTGATCTTACTATTTACAGTCAGTTCTGCTAAAACAAGACATGGCATAAATAGAAAATAGAAGCTGGAAGAATGTTTTTCTGGGCAGCATCATTTTGGATGGTGTCTGAATAGAAACAAGGATGCAGTAAGGATAAGACATTCTGCTAGGTAATACATCCTTAATGAGGACTTCAAAGGACACTAGGAAAATCCATTTTGACAAACCTCAGTGCACAGGAATTTAAACATATCCATATCTAGAAAGGTTATTTTAATACTTGTTTAGTTTGGAAGAGAAATAATAGAATCATCCAGCACACATTCAAAAATTACCAAAGATGAATCCCAAAACAACAACAAAAAACCCTAAACACCACAGCAAAAAGTGACCAAGGGCTCTTACCAGAAAAGGATAAATAGTGTTTACTTGTCTCAAGCAAAGACACTGTTCGTCCATAACCTAAAGGAAGTTGACAGGGATTTCTACAATGAAAGAAATTTGGTTACAAAAATAACAACATAAGATAGCAAAGCGATTGAATTTAAGATCCTCAGGGCAGCTAGGAGGACGTACTCCAAGCTTATGACCCTGGACTTTAGGCGTGCAGACTTTGATCGTTTCATGGATTGTGCCATGGAACAAAGCCCTAGAGGGTAGGGGGGCCCAGGACAGCTGGTCGATATTCAAAGATCACCTTCTCAGTGCCCAGGAGCAAACTATACTGGCAAAGAGAAAGGCAGGAAAGGATGCTAGGAGACCTGCCTGGATGAACAAGGAACTCCTGGACATGCTGTCATGCAAAAAGAAGCTCTACAAGGAGTGGAAAGAAGGACAGCTAGAATGGGGGGTGTACAAGGAAGCTGACCAAGCAGCAAGAGACCTGGTTAGAAAAGCTAAAGCTCAGTTGGAATTAAATCTAGCCTGGGAGATTAAGGGAAATGCCAAAAATTTCTGTAGGTATATGAATAGAAAGAAAAAGACTAGGGAAGGTGTGGGCCCCCTGAAAAAAGAAACTGGAGAACTGGTGGCAAGTAATGCTGAGAAGGCTGAGGTCCTCAATGACTTCTTTTCCTCAGCCTTCATTGGCAAGGGCTCCAGCCACACCCCCAGAGTCACAGAAGTTGATGGCAGGCATTGAATGAAAGAACTACCCATTGCAAGATCAGGTTCGTGACCATCTGAAGAACCTGAAAGTACACCAGCCCATGGGACCTGATGGGATACACTCATGGGTGCTGAGAGAACTGGAGGATGAGGTTGCTAAACCGCTATCTATTACATTCCGAAGGTCATGACAGTCCGGTGAAGTCCCCACTGACTGGAAAAGGGGAAATATAACCCCCATATTCAAAAAGGGGAAAGTGAATGAACCTGGGAACTATAGCCCAGTCAGTCTCACTTCTGTGCCTGGTGAGGTCATGGAGCAGATCCTCCTGGAGGCACTACTGGGGCAGATGAATAACGATGAAGTGATTGGCTGTAACCAACATGGCTTCACCAAGGTAAATCATGCCTGACTAACCTGGTGGCCTGCTATGAGAAGGTCACAACATCAATAGACAGGGGAAGAGCAACCGATGTCATTTACCTGGACCTAAGCAAAGCCTTCGACACTGTCCCGCATGACGTTCTGGTCTCCAAGCTGCTAAAATATGGATTTGATGGATGGACAATTCAGTGGATAAAGAACTGGCCTGACGGCCGCTCCCAAAGAGTGGTTGTCAATGGGTCAGTATCCAAGTGGAGACAGTGACAAGTGGAGTCCCTCAAGGATCAGTACTGGGGCCAGTCTTGTTTAACATCTCTGTCAGCAACATGGACAGTGGCATTGAGTGTACCCTCAGCAAGTTTGCCGACGATACCAAGCTATATGGGGGGGGACTGATACACTGGAGGGAAGGGATGCCATCCAGAGGGACCTTGACAGGCTGGAGAGGTGGGCCCATGCCAACGTCATGAAGTTCAACAAGGCCAAATGCAAGGTCCTTCATCGGAGTCGGAGAAATCCCAAGCACCTATATAGGCTGGGCAGTGACTGGCTTGAGAGCAGCCCTGAAGAAAAGGACTTGGGAGTACTGGTGGATGAGAAGCTCAACAT
>WTSP01027902.1:0-50036 GCA_025331215.1 Actenoides lindsayi | reverse complement strand
ATTGTTGAGTGAGAAGCAGACACACAAGGGGTGAAGAAAAAAATAATAACCAAAAAAAAAAGCCCTAAAATTCTGCCAGTTTAAAAAAAAAAAAAGAAAAAAAAAAGAAACCAGCAATTCAGCAAAACTGAGGACCAGCCTATTGCAAGGAGCAATGAAGACTGGCACTTCCCCAT
Source organism: Actenoides lindsayi (assembly GCA_025331215.1). Taxonomy (NCBI): domain Eukaryota; kingdom Metazoa; phylum Chordata; class Aves; order Coraciiformes; family Alcedinidae; genus Actenoides; species Actenoides lindsayi. The sequence goes on along the minus strand of WTSP01027902.1, from coordinate 49,860 downwards.
GTGACTGCCATCTTCCTGACCAGCAGGAATACAGTGGGTACCTGCATCAGAGGCAGCGAGGACATTAGTGCCTAGGATAATAGCATGTTAGTCCCAGACACTTACCGAGTGTACAGTCCAACAAATAGCATAGTTGTTGCATACTCATAAATTGTGTTAGCGATCCTGCTTTCGAGCCTTCATGAACAGGAAAAGGCTCACAAATAAAAGTGACCAAAAACACTGAGAGTGTTACACTGTAGCACTGCTCTATCCATTTCTTGATTGTTATGTTCACCTTAGGTATTAAAGTGGTCTGTGAAAAGAAATTGACTGAGTTTTGCTATTTCTTGAATTCCTATTTTGAAGGCCATTTTGGAAATGCATTCTTGTGCTCTTCTCCACATTTCTGTCATAGCACAGCATTGTGCAATACGCATTTTGGCATGTGGGGTGCAATGCAGTGCTCAGATCACCTGTTTTGCTGGCACACTTCCTCCTCCTCCATCCTAATTGCCATATGACAGTCCAAGTTCCTGAGGTGACTCAGGCTGCAAGCTGGCTGGCTCACCCATCATTCCTCTGTCATCCACACGCAGATGTGTGTCAAAGCAGGATATGGGTGGAGAGGGAAGCACTACCCAATTACAGAATCAAGAATGCAAGAGGGAATGTGTGAAATTAATATTCGTAGAGTGCAAACACTGGCTTTCTTCCTAAAATATCAAACTCTACTCACTGCCTAGGATAGCTTCCAGCAGAGACAAAGAATTAGGCTGGTGTTGCAATCTAGGAAAATGATACTCGCAAACATATAATAGATTCAGGCAATTCACCATACCATCCATTAGCCAAGGAAGCTAGCCACTGAAGCTCGAAGGAAGGAAGGAAGGAAGGAAGGAAGGAAGGAAGGAAGGAAGGAAGGAAGGAAGGAAGGAAGGAAGGAAGGAAGGAGTGTAAAAAAAAAAAAAAGATATTTTTTGAGTTTGATACAAACTATTGGTGTATTTCAGATAAACACGGTTATTTAAAAAAACAAAAGAAAAAAAAACAGTGGTGAGAATGTCAAGGTTTGTGAAAAGATGCTGAAGAAGATGGAAGAAAGAGAAGAAGTGTCAGTTTGGCTTATGAGGCCCCATACTATCCTATAGCGAGTTCAGCTGTAATACTACAGACTCATTAAGGAGACAGTTGTCCTGAGGAGACAGGGAAGGAAGGGTCTGCTGTCCCATACATTGTTGCTGTATGAGCAGCTGGTAGAGAGCAGTAGCCCTCAATGATGGGCTAACACATGATGATCTGCCCAGCAACAGGACGCCAGTAGCTTGCCAGCACTTCCTGATTTGCTCCAACAGCAGCTCTGAAAAGTCACTTTTCCCCCTGGTGGATCAGTACAAATGTGTGGCCTCGCTAGTCTCTATGCAGTCAGCAAAAAATTTTTGGTATGTGCACAGTTGCTTATCAAGGTATGCAAACGCGCAATGCTGCTATCGCCTCAGATCAGCGAAGTTAATTTTAACATACACTGAAGTTTCCTGGAAGCCAAAGGAAATCAAGTTCCAGTTGAAAATTGGGCATATGCGTAAATGTCTGCTGAACTGAGGCTTGTATATGTGACCTGATACCTGGTGTTATATGCTTTCTGGTTTATGAATGCTAAAAACAAAATAAATATAAATCCTTTAGATCTGAAAGCACCCAAACTCTCTTGTAACACAAATGGGACCTTTTTTCTTCTCAGATGTAAGGAAAGATATTTGAAAGAAAATGCCTAAGTTATGAATAGGTGACTACATATAGCTTTTCAGAATTAAAAAAATAAGACTTTTCCATGCTTATCATTAACCTTAATCAGGCTCATTATTTCCCATCATTAATCATTGATGCAAACGAGCAGTTGCCCAGAGGAGAGCGAGCCCCAAATCACTGTTGGAGCTGAGAGGATGGCAAGTGCAGATCACCTTCTTCCCTAGCCTGAGACATGGACACCAAGCAGCTAACATCATCCCACTGACCATGAAGTCCATGGGCAGCCCAGACATCCTGCTGTTTCTCCTGCTAAACTGGCTGGAGCTTGAAAAGGAGCAGAGACTACCAGGAGGATATTGTAGACACAAGGCTGGAACCCATGTCCCAGTGGTTATGATATTCTACTATGAATAAATCTATTAACTATCAGAAATGTCACCTGATGAGAACATATCAAATCAATATTTAAGAAACAGAAATAATTTAATCGCTTACAAGGTAATGAATCCTATTGGCATCATAAGTAGAGTTTTAGAACACATTTTGAAGGAAGAAATAATTGATGGCAGGATAAATGGAAAAAGGGATTAAAACGCACTGATGACTTGAAAAGAATATATCACGCTATAAATTGTTTTCTTAATTAAAAACAGAGATAAACATGCTTTCAGACTGCTGAAAAAAATTAGCATTTGGTATAAATTGAGCCTCAACAAAAGCATTCAGTGATGCTTGTATAAACATGCCACACTAGATATGCTGGGCATGCACTACACACTATGGTGGTATGCAACATCATTTAGGAATGCATAACATAGATAATCAGCAAAAAAACAGAGCAATCAGTAAGGCTGACCATGATCCCTCTTCCTGCTTACACCCTCAAGTCTTTAGAACACATTGTTTGAATATGGTAAGTTTTACAGTTATATTTTCCAGTTAAATTGTGGTTAGAATGTGTGATATGTACAAAGCGACATCTGATGAGATGCTGTAAGACTGTGAAAAATATTAGGCCAGTTAAGTTGAGGACTTTAGAAAGAGAACACCTGAGAAGTTAGGATATGACCACAGGAAACAAGTGAAGGATATGAAAGAGAAGAGCAGAACATTCCTACTAAAGGAACTGGAAAGGGAATTCCAACATGGGCAAAATACAGTGATGCAGGCCTCAGCAGCAAGGACAGCACATCCTGCTCAAGTGTTCTAGCACGTCATCATCAGAGCCCTAGTTATTAATATGGCAATTCAAAGTCAATCATCACTAAATGGTGCCAATTGTCACTAAACTGAACAGCCACTCAGTTGCACTGCTGTCTTGTAAGTGAGGAGGAGGGAATGTTACATCCTCTGGTAAGAAAAGAACTAGTTGTGTTTTGTGCATCACACCCCAAATTCAGAGAGATGGCGTGAAAACTGAGAACAGTCCTTTCAGCCCTAAGAAATTACCCATGTCGGGAGACACATGTGCCCGTTTTTCTGGACAACTGTCCCCGGGCTTCCTCCTCGTACACCCTTTCTGAAACCTCCAAAATGCCAGGAAATGCCATGCAGATTCAGTGCATTGTATTCCTTCTTCTGAACAAGGCTAGCCCATCTCCTTACCTGCTTCTTCTGTATATGAGAATCCAATGGCTGTCACTGGTACGTTCTGGGATTATGCAGATGGGTTTTTCCATAATGCTTCTGTCAACTCATGCCCTTCTCTTGAGGAAAAAATGATTCTGGATTTAGGTTAAACCATAGTGATACAAACAAACAGTTGCCCCCAGCATGTGTGGGGCAGCTGTGGAATGAGTAGGCTGAATTAAGACATGTTTTCTTCATGAGAGTAGATCACTGCAGTAAGAGCACTCCATGGATCTCTTTAGGGAGAATTAGTTAGAGAGGAAATAGTTACTGAAAGAGCCTGAGCAAAATGGGTGAAAGACCAGGAAACAAGAAGGAGGTGGCTGGAGAGGGGAAGTAGCTACAAAAAAGGGAGAAACAATGAGCTAACGAAGGGTAGAGTATACTTTTCATTACTTTGTACAACATCATGGCCAAAATATGTCAACACCAGTTGTTTGCATTTGTGATGGCTCCTGGCTGGATCTGTGGCAACCCCACAGCTCCTTACTTCCAGACAATGGTGAGGGAGCCACAGCATATAGCCAGCTTCATTTCATTCCCCTGGCGAGGAGCAGCATCGTGGGGGCCTTGTTCAAGTCCTAGAGCAGTTTAAGCAGCTTAAACTGCTTTATAAGCTTAAAGTGTTTAAGTCTTCAAAGCTGCTTAAAGCTACGTAAGCTGCTTACGACACTTTAGACTGTTAGCGTGTGCCATGGGGCTATGTGCAACACCCTGGCCTACAAACCAAATGGTCCACCTCTGGGTTTATAGGTCCCAGCAATGAAACCGCCTCACCAGGGCTGCCCTAACAAGCTCAGCTGAGCTGAGATTTCTTCAGTTAGGTCTAATTGTGCCTCTGCACTTTGGGATTAAGGCTGTCGTTGACACCTGACAAGTTTGTTCTGGGATCTTTGAACTTCTGCATTTTCTTACTGTTGTTCAACAAGGGTAGGGTGTCTAAGGGTAGCCCTGAAGCTATCCAGATTTGTTAAATCAGTATTCACTGATTTGCACACCAAAATTCACAACCTTTGGTGTTTATTTATAAGAGAGAAAGTTCTCATGCAGTATGAAATCACGATTCTGGTGTCTAAAAGTCATGTACATTTTTAAAAGAACAAAAGGACTAGCAGACATTCACTGAAGTATGGCCTAATCAATAAACACCAAACCTAAATATTCCTGAATTTCTGGAAAGTCATATTTAGTCCAGACTGATCTTATCTTTGAGGTTTATGACCACCTTTTGCTAGACTAAAATAACAATGGTGACTGCAAACACTTCCAATGTTTACAGTCAACACCATGGTGCACTGTGATAAGTGCAGACTTCTCTAGAAAACATTTTTGAAACAGGTTTTTTTTATATTAAGTAGTGACTAGAGTTTGTCAGAAGTTTTACACAGATTTGAATATCTAACAAAGCACATTTTCTGGAAAAGTTTGTTTTGTTCAGTTTTCCTTTGGGAGTTTTAAAAAGATTTATCTTGAGCTAACACAAAAAAAGTACCATATTGCAGAACGCTGCTTTATTTGTACTGTAATTCTGGTTGGCATTTTCTTGTGTACACCAGTGTCCCTGGAGGACTGTGGCTTCTATAATATTCACTGTGCTCCCCTACCTAAGATGTATATGTAGTACACCATGACTGCAACATTTTGGTTTTTTAATGATTACATGTTCAATTGTAATTCAAGCCCGCAACATTTTCAAAACTTTGAAAAACACTTTATTTTTTTCCCCTCATTCCCACCTCCCATTCCCTTTTTTCCAAATTAGGAAAGAAATGCTAAAATTTTGAATAAAAGCAATTACTAAAATTTAGAATTTCTCACAGATTGAGAAGTCCCTACTTTTTGATTTTACAGAGGTCTGTGCTGTTGTTTTACAGGCCCACTGGAATGAAAACAAGATTTTGTCCTTCTCCATTGCAAAGATTACTTGATCTGTGTTTATTTTGGATACGTTTAATTCCTCATTTAAGCACTATCATAAATTATTAAATTGTTACTGTCCTGGGAAGAGAACTAATTTAATAACTAACTTCTGCTTACAAAGCTCTTCAACAACTCAGAAAAAATACTTTAGATTGCACATGAATCATAGAAGGGTAGACTTGGAAGGGATCTCAAGGGATTATGTAGTCTGTTATTCCTCAATATTTTTTAATAAAAGCTCTTCCAGAGGTAAAATGAAAACAAATAAATAAATAAATAAAACCACAATACAAAATCAAAGGAAAACAAGGGTTTTTTTTAAAAAAAGTCCAGAGAACAACCTGTACAATCTTCTGTAATGGCTGATGAATATGCCCAGGACCACACATAGCATTTTAAAATGTTTTTGTAGCAAAAACCTGTAATGGATTACCTGATGATAAATTGTACACTCTGTCATGGTTCCAGGGATCTCAGCCACCTACTACAAAACATTTATCTGGTCCATCTCCTAACTTTGAAGAAAGACCACAATTGTCTTGATAATTGGACATGACAGTCCCTCTGATTTGTATCTAAAAACAGTAATGACAGGGATTATACAACTTTCTTGGGTAATATATCCCAGTGATAATGTTTTCTTCTAGTTACACTGTGTTACTATAATAGCTATTATAGTGTAGCTAAAAAAGTTTCCTTCACATTCTGCTCATATATTAAGGGGGCATGAAAAAAACATGTAACTACCATGTTTATAATAACCTTTCATGTACTTGAAGGCTCTTGACCCCCATATAACCTTATATTTCCTAGATTAAAACAAAAGCAAAACTTGCAATCTTGCTTCATGGAACTAATTTTTGAAACTTCTTTTCCTTGTTGATCTTCTCTGAATTGTTTCCAGCTTATCTACATCTTTCTTAAATTACAGTGCTTCAAAGTTAAATAGAGTATTTTAGGTGAAACCTCAGCAGTGGGAGGAGCATTTTAGCTGAGACCAGAGCAGCATGAAGAGCATGCTAATTATCTCTTGTCTTACATATTCTGTTTTGAGCAGACAATTCAAGAGAATCTAGAATTACATTTCTCTTCCTCAACAGCATCACATTGTTGATTCACTCGTGGCCCGCATTAATCACTAGATCTTTATCTGCAGTGGCATTCTGTGGTTGAGTTTTTTATTTTGTCTTCCCAAATGTAGTCTTCTGCAATCACCTTTGTTCAAATTTCTAATGTCAGGTTTCAGAACCTATAAAGATACTTTTGAATTCTAATTCTGTCTTTGAGTCCATTTTGCAAATTTTTGCATGGTGTCATCTACCAAGCTTTTAAATATGTAATTATTTCTAATTCTGTCATCAAAGTCATTATTGAAAAGTTGAGCAGAATCCTATCCATTAGGAGCTGTGCAAGACTGCTCTTCAACATCTTCCTAGTGCAACTACCAACAGTCATGTGTTAGGTTTACATTTACCAGTGGAGTGAATTAGGAGTGATTTTAAATAGGATAGTGTTCCCCAGTTCATTTATGTGCAAACAGGATAGGGTTAAAAGCCTTACATAAGTCAAGATACACATTGGGTCAACATACAGTCATTTTTACTGGTTCTCCTTATCTATTGGACCAGTTGCCTTGTTCATGAAGGAAATTAGATTAGTTTGACAAATTTATGTTGGCTGTTTCTTATCACCTTATTATTCTCATGGCATATATGCATTTACTTCTCAATAACTTGTCCCACTATCTTTCTCAGTATTGGAGTTAGACAGGGTACTCTGCAATTCCCTAGATTCTTCATTTTCCATTTTTAAAAGCAGAAATGGTTATAACCATGCAAACTAGGGCTGCAGCCAACAGCTTAATAGTGCCAAAATCTGAGCCTGCTGTGAATGTCACAAAACCTTGTTAACCTTTCCTTTCCTAAACTGTGTGTAACAATGGCAAGAATTAAAGAAGAGTAAGGCTTTAAACTGACTGTTTTGTTTAAAAGAATTTGCAAAATGTGTATTGTAATATCAGGTCTCTGATGAATAGCTAAAGTTTGAAATGTGATCCTGACTTATTTCCATCTTAGACTATACAGTTTCTGCAGGCCCCAGTGACTTAAGGACTCTTCCAGGAACCCTCAGAGTTAAATTGAGAGCCCAGTATGTATTAAGTAAGTTTGAGCAAGTCTAATTTATTTAAATAACTTATTCAATTTGTTTTAGTTTACTTGTTTTTTCCCCTATTCCGACATATGCCCTTCCCCTTGTTAAAAAAAAAAAAAAAAAAAAAAAAAAGCAACTAAGTATCTATCATTAATGTTTATGTGAACATGAAGAATGTAGGAAAATAAATAATAAAACATTTCATTCTACCCTGGGTATCTGTTATTTGTGTCTCTGCTTGTGTCTTCCTCTAACTTCCTGGTATTTATAGAACGTCTTTTTCTTCGATTTTACGCTCCAAGAAAGTTGTAACTCATTTTGTGACTCAATCTTCCTAGTTTTATCCCTAGATGTTTATGCTACTACTTTATTACTCATCTCACATATATGTCCTTGCTTTCAGTCTTTATAGGATTTCCTTATTCATATTCAAGTCACCAGAGAATTCCTGATGCAGCTGCACTGGTCTCTTATTATTTATCTGCCTTCCACATGAGGATGGTTTGCTGGTGCACATACAGTACCATTTCATTTACTCACAGGTTTATTTTCCTTATAATTTCTTCACATGGGACAATTCCCAGCAGCACCCTGAATTAACATGGTATCTAGTGGTCATTTTTTAAAACTAGCTTTGTTAAAAACAAAACAAAACTGGTATGTTTCATCTGACATTTTTCACATGAGAAAAATAACAGGTTTAAAATAGATAATATGTGGCTCTAAGCAACTTAATTATATCCCATTTTGAAGAACTACTTTGCCAATGAAAAAAAAAAGCATGTCAGGATTTCAGTTAGATGATTTATGATTCTGTCATAGTGACAGATGTTCTTCATGTATCTCTGACATTGTAATCTGGAATCAGTGGGTTTTTTTCATGTTTGCTGGTAAAAAGAAATGCACTATATAAATACCTTGTTATTTGTCTTCAAGGCCTTGCCCTGCATTAGCTCAGAAAAAATGGTCTGGTTTTGAGATTAATTCTGTAGTAAAACTACTTTAGTCATGACACTGTACCACAAAACCAGACTCAGTTGGGCCCCCGTACTGGACACTTACCAGACTGATACGCTCAATGAGGATCTGGCACGCTGCTGCGCTGCTCTGAACCTTGGCAGGCTTCAGCCATCATCTCCAGCTTCTCGGTTCATCCTGCAGGATGGGATTCCTGATCTTAAACACCCCTCGTCTGCATTCAGGATTTATTACCTGTACCTCTTGGCTGCTGAGAGGCAGATTTTAAGCCTAGGGGGAGAGAATATCCCTGAACCATGATCAGGGAAGTGCATGGACTCATGGAGGAAGAGAGGTGTCAGACTGTACCAATAAGGAGCTTCTTTCTGTCACTTGCCGCTTCACCACTGTAGTTCAATAGCTCTCCACCTCTAGACCTTTTGTAGGTACAAGAATTGTTCTTGTCACCTCTGTTTCTGCTTAAAGGACTGCTGAGAGAAGTTGAAGGACCAAGTTCAATAAAGCGGTGGGGTGACACAGACATAAATATCTATATACAACCTTCTTGAAGTTTTGCTGATGCAGTAGAATTACAGTAAAGGTTTCTACCAGCACAGGGATTGCACTTTTTCACAGCACAGCCTTGTTGGCTGTGAGGGCTTGTGAGGTAGACATAGCTAAGGTTGAAAGGTTCCCCAAAACACATCTCATCTTGCTGTAACAGGGAGCTTCCTAACAAAACCTGCTCTTATTGATTTCTTATTATAGGGGCATTGCTCTGCAGTTCACATCTCTGCTACAGTTATGTTTACTGTTTAGTCTTGCTCAGCTCCGAGTTCTCAGAAAAAGATGCACAGAATCGTCATACCACAAAAGGAAGAAGTTACAGGAAAACCACTTTGGCCAGATATGACTTCCTAACCTGTCTTCACTAGGGGAGAAAAAAAAAACCCAAAAGTGTGACCAGCTATAGATTCATCCATAAAAATGTAGAGAAATATTGCAACAAACAATACTTGTTAACAGTGAACCCTCCAGACTGGCACCATTTTTTATGAACATTTTGGTAAGCTAGGGTTATCGTTTTGATAAACTAGGCTAGGGTAAGATTCAAATAGAGAAAGAGTCTGAGAGAAGGAAGCAGTATATGTTGATGCATCTTTCTGTCTCTGGTTTCTGTGAATGAGCTGCAAATAGGTGTGATCATCAATAGACAATCAAAATTCTGAATTTTAAGACTGACTTGCTAATTATCAACAGAGTGACATTGCTACGTTCTGTTGTTTCCTGAATACTGCATGACAGATTGAACTAAACTAAGTCTGCCTTACTTATTTTTACCACATGACTAAATAGTAAGATACCTGATAGGTAGAAGAAGATCTGCTGTAGAATATGTCTGAAGCCTTCATGTAGATGGAGTTTCATGAACAAAAGGCACAGCTACATGGATAGGGGCCCAACAGAAACAAAATCTACTGTGTGTGCTCAGGGATGCTGGGATTCAGGCCAGTCTGGGAGCTAGAGAGGAACAAGAACGGCTTTCCACCGCTGTTGATAACCCCTGATTCTCATCTAAAACAGTCACACAGCTTCCAGACCACCACTGGTGCACAGGACTCAGGTGCAGAGCAAGGGTGGAGAAGTTTGATTCTAGCCATAACTGTCCGTGTGGCCATGGTTTGAGATACTCAACTACAAGCTAAACTTAGCAAAACTAGGAAGAAAATTACTTCTACAAAAGCTACCAAAGGGCTTATTTTCAGAGTGGTAGAGCTTATCAATGTCAGTTCTGCAGAGTTTCAGACATCTGGAAAGCTGAAGTCCAGACTCTATTCTTTGGAGTTTAGGAAATCAACAGAAGTTAACCTTTAGGCAATAGACATGCAAATAACTCACTACTGTGGTGGAAATACAGAAATCAAGTTTCACAGTCAGTTACTATTTCCTCTGTTCCTCAGGGCTGCAGATCTTTCAATTTATTTGGTCTTTAAAAAAAACCAAAGTGACATTGTTCAAAGATTTGTACTTGCAAAATTAATATATCTGTCAGCTACTACACAAACTTATTTGGGTTTAAAATATTTACAACATAGTAGAAAAGCAAAGTATGACTGGAGTTCTTTATGTTATCACAAAGCTGTCCTGTTCAGAAAATGTTCTTTTTAGTTTTCTCCATTTTGCAGAAAGCCAGAAACAAGAAGCAATAATCATATTCTTTTTTTTAAACACATACCTTTAACTAGAACTCTTAAGGAAAAAAAAAGAAATACAGCATTTGATAAAAATTCTCAATCGTGGTTCACGAATAGACATATTCATGTACTTTGGGGTCATAACCATTCTTTCTACCTTAGTAATTTGGCTCACAGCAACAGGGTAGTTTTGGAGCAAATCCCCAGACCGTCCCCACTTGTCACATATTAAATGGTTTCTCCAAGTGGCACTGGTGTGCACAAAATAGTTGGATGAAACCAAAACAAGGAGCTCTGCTTCACAGTACTGCATCACTCAACAGAGTAATAGGTCTTAATTCCTTGTGTGGACTTTCCGTTACGGAGATCTCCAGAATGTAGCTATGGTACATGCATTCCCAGAAGGCTCTTGGGCTGTGAGGAGTGTCCTCAAAGCCTGAAGGAGGGTGCAGAGTACTGTATCTATTTTCCTATTTGCTGTCAACTGCCAGACCTCATCTGCTTTAGCAGTGTCTGCCTATTTGCTGCTTTATCATCATTCATCCAGGCTTCAGATCTGAAACCTTTCACTTCCCCTTTTCCCTGCCTTCTGTTGTCAAACCCCCTTCCTGAACCTGTCTTTCATTATCCTCCTTTTTGTATTATCTATTTTCCACACTTTTTCTCTTCTCTACCACACTGGAAGCTCCCTCTTTCACCTGCCAGAACATTCAGGTATCTGCAGTCTGTGGCCTTGAAGCTGTGACATTTCCCATGAACACGTGCCATGAGAGAAAGAGGCGTTTCTCAAAGAGCAAGATAGCCCATCGGCAATCTTAGAAGGTTGAGAAACTCCTACCAGCTGTCACTCACGAAAGAAGTGGTGAACAAGGCTGCCTTAAAAAGTCAAAGATGAAGATAGTCTTCTTTCAGGCCAGTAACTATAAACAATGTCCACTGCTGTGCTCAGTACAGAGAACTTGAGAATGTCTTCTGGTGGAAGCACACAACTGAGTCAGCATCTGCCTGGGAATTAATTCCACACTGTGAATTTCAGTGTCGCCATGTGGGATAGTTGAGGAATGTGAGCTCTTGGGCTCTTTGCACCCTGGCCCTGCCTCCCACAGCAGATTCCCTCCTAGGAGGGCACATCCAGGGACACTTCTTCAGCCTCCTGCCCTACAGAGCAGATGCCCACCACATCTTCTGCCATCAGCCCCAGTTCTGACTCCAGCAGGTGTGTACCCCTTTTCTACAATATCTCTGAAGTAGATGGATGGGGACACAGGAGATGTAAGATTTCTGGTGGTATTACAACACTGGTCTGAAAGCTATGGAGAAGGGATGGATTTTGCCAAGCTGCTTGTGGGGACTATCATGTTTTAAAATACACTGGAGCCATAAGCTGTTAGGAAAAGTCTCCCGCAGAGGAATGTATGCATGAGAAACCTCATGGCCCAGCCCCATCCTGTACAAGTGCCTGGTGCATTGCCAGGGCCCGGGTTAGCTGCACGTGGGATCACATCATAACAATGCCATTATCTGAGGCCAGACAGTGAGACCCTGCCTGGCTCCTCCTCCTCACTGAGCAGAGCTGGCTGTAGCCTTGTGACAGTCACATGTTTTGTCATTTGGATGCTTTTGCCCATTTGTTTCTGTTAGCTGCACCTCTTCTGCTCATAACTATGCTGGGCCTTTCCTTCAAGCCTTGCCTAGTGTCTACTTTTCACCTGTCCCCCTTGGACAGGGGCATGGCAGCAGCTGAGCCCATGGGCACTGATGGCCCATTGCAAGGGTGGAATGGGGAGCAAGGCAGAAGCTCTTGCCCCTCACTAGGGAAACAGGGAGGAGGGAAGGTCACCTTGCTGAAGGATTCCTTTCCCTTCCTCCAGGACCTGATCAGGCCACGGCCTTGTTCCCTTATCAAGCACAGTTCTGCCTTTGCAACGTTTACTGAGCTTCCCTATCCCTGCCACTTTTTCTCCATACTGCTTCTTGCAGATCTGTTACCAACCAAACCCTTCTCCACCCCATCACCTTCCTGATGGGCTGTGGCTCCTGCCTGGCTCTCTCCAGAACAGGATGCCTGGAGCAGTGCTGGCAAAGGACACTGCACAATGACTTACTGAGAACCACAGAGGTCCATGCCACCAGAAGAAGGGCAGAAAGCGTAGAGAAGGTCAGACACCACATAATAAGAGTAAAATAAAGGGAAGGTGGATTGCCTGTCCCTGAGGAGAGAGTGGATGAAGCAGGCCAGCCTGTTCTAGAAATAGAAGGGAAATAGGAATCTTATCAAAGCCCTGTCTCAATTTAGGTAGTCATGGAGACCAAAGGCTTGGAGAGCTTTTCAGATGTCACCCACAGCACTACCGGATTACAGAAGGTTTGGAGGGTGAAATCTCCATAACCTCTTTGCCCATGTTGGACCTGCCCACCCTGAAAGGATTAGTGACCAAGGAGTAACAGTCAGAGACTGTGAGACTCTGGTAACCACTCACTTGGACATGGTTACGGGCTCTGAAATCTCATATGAGGATAGTGAAAGTATGGCACCAACTCACAGAAGAGGGCCTTGATAATGTCCTTCACCATTCAAAAGTCTTGCACCTGCCACTGGTTATCCTATCTGTCTGCCAGTGGTCAACATCATCCCATTTGCTAAATTTATTTTAAGATTTGTATCCTATATTTAGAAAACACTGCAATATTTGAGCCTCAACAATATATTATGGAAGGACAATGTCATTTTTATACAAGATCTTCTCAGTGCATTGCAAACTCTCCTAGAAAAACAGATCTTAAAACATTGTCATTACAATGCTGGCTCAGACCCTTGACTGATCTAGTCCAATTGGTAATCTCAGATGAAGAGTAATACCAAATATCCATGAGTAAATCTTGTGCCTCAACTGCTACTTGAATAATTGGAAGTGATTGAATACACATTTTTGCCAATTTGCCAGGCACTAATCATCTTTTAGCCCATCTCCACAAAGTTGTTAGCTCTGAAAGAGTTAAAATGCTAACCACATTGCCTCAAATCATTCTAAAGCTACAACAGCTCAAATCTGTTACTTCATTAAAGTCCTGCTGTCTTCCTTTTTAATTACATTTAACCTATGAGCATCTTACTGATAACAAAACCAGAGAAAATGACTAAAAATAATTTATTTATTTTTCTTATATTTTAAACTCAACAGGTAACAAGCAGATACCAGCCATCAGCTTACCTATCTTCTTTGATCATTTCTATGTTTGCTTGTTGTCTGGAGAAGCAGATGCAAACACTCACTGGAAATGCTACAGCCTGCTCTGAGAGAAACTTCCAGTGTGATTTTGCTACAGCTCAGACGACATGTAGCTGTGTGGCAATATCATGATTTTTGTTTCACTTTGGTTGCTGAAAAATCAGATGCCTTTTATTTTCAGCTAGATATAAATATGAGATATGAGAAAAGAGTTATTCTGTCATTTTACGAATATTAACGTGGGCCTCAGCTCTCTTTTTCTCACCTTCATAATTTTGTGATTGTGAAGAATAGCTTATCACATTCTAGTGGAAATTAAAACACTTCATTTTGAGATAATTGATGCCATTTTCCAGACTGGCTTCCTTTTCAGGTCTCTTCGTTCCCCCATTAGCCACAGCCAGCCTCTGGATGTCCTGTGCCCCTCATCAAAATGCATTTTTTTTCCTGCCTACAACCCCGCAACTACAGCTCATTCGCCCTTCGATCGGGGTATTATGCATTGCCTCAGCAACCTCTTCTGTATGCGCTGCCCATATCTACATCAAGTCCCTGCTCCCTCTGTACCCTTTTCTTTCTCATCTTTTGTTGAAGCCTGCATTTATTTTCAAAGACTCCTCTACTCAGCCTTTTATGTGCTGTGCTTTAAACCCTTTTATTCCCCTGAGTATTCCCAGCTATCCATTCTTTCCCGGAGAGGGAGGTGGATCTTCCTTGAAGTCATTATTCAGGGAAAGGAGACTAGGCCCCATTATTTGATTGATTTCACAAGTCATTTAAATGGATGGTATGTATGCGCAACTAGCAAATGCTTGTTAAAATGGTTAATTTGATAATTTCATTTTAGTGATAGTGAGAGAACATAAAAATCACAAATTGAGTAACCAAGAGAAATGGCAAGAATTATGTTTTTGTCCTGCTTTCTTTGAAATAATATTAAATGACAACATAAATCCTATAGAAATACTTATAGGGTATTACTATATCTACCAAGAGTTCATTATGTCTTATATTATTAGCATGAAAAGCAAAGAAGTGATTAGATTATCATGTTAAAACTGTACCATTTTTACATAAGCAATTGCATTACTCGCAGTGCAGTGTGCCAGAAAAATGACTGGTTTGATGACAGATCTCCTTTTCTATTATAAAGCGCTTTTTAAAATAATTACCAACAGGATGGAAAGTAAGATACAAAATATATTTAAATGTAGGAAAAAAATAGAAATTACTTTGATTATCTAAATGAGCCTAAAGCACTTGCTTGTATGACAAGATCATCTCAATTATTTGTCTTCACGCAGGGGAGTTTGAACACTTAATAGGGTAGTGGTTAGGACAGAAAGGACATTGACAAAACTCTTCAAACAAAATACATTACTTTCATTGCTTATACATTGATTAAGTCAATATCAGAAAATTTGTACTTTACTGAGGGGAAAAAAAAAGTTTTTTTTCTTAAAAATAAAACTACCATCTACTGTCAACTTATTAAAAACATAACCAACAATTTCCTGATTGTAGTTAATTTAAAGACCTTGGAAAAAAGCTACATTGGCTTCAAGTAAGCAGACTGAGTTTCTGTTGCCAAACATTTGGGTATGATTTCCACTGGTTTTATCAGGAATTGCACCTGCAATCAGTTAATGGAGAAAAAATATTACCATGGAAATAGATTCCAAAGTCATGTCTGACAGTGTCTCCAAATAGGCCTGTGACAATTGCTGGAAGTATTCTTGGAAACCACACCACTAAATTTTGCCAGGCAAATGTACTGATGACAGGCACCCTATGTTCGGAGACCTCATTTAGGCATCAACATATTCCTTAATAGAAGGGCCTTAGTCCTTATGCTGGAATTTCCTCAGCATTTGCTAACTTTCAGCCCTAGTCCCAAGCTTGCCTGCTTTCACTCAAATAAAGGGCGTTACATTAACTTACCATTTTGCCCTGGCCAAGGACTTGTCTCCAGCACATCCCCAGAAGCATTACAGCCAGTGCAGTGCCAAACCCTTTGCCATCACTTTCACAACTCCACTCCTAGGGGTGCCTCAGGAACAGCTTCTGCGTAGAAATCTTCAGCTGCCAAAAGACCCGTAGAAGCCATGAGTGAAGGTACAATGTTAGTTAAGGAATAAATTGAAATATTTATACAGTCATGTTGCAGTTGACCGTCAGACTAAATTACTCTAAGGTACTCCTTTGACTAGTGTAAGCTTGATTCCCATGAGGGACTGTTTCTCCTTGGTGGTTATCCTCAGTTGTGTATTTTCTATGTCAATAACTTTATTACACTCTTAACAAGAAGAGAGTCTTATTTCATGCTTTTCTTTCCAATAGAGATTGGGAAGCACCTTGAAACTGATTGTTATCAATCTTGCCTATGCTTATGTGAAGTTTCCTAACACTTCCCAAAACAGACAGCAATGGCCATTTGTTCCATTTAAAGCCCTAAGCTTATCAGAGCTGTGGCAGTGGGTAAATCTTTATCAGAGATGTGCTTGTGTCTTGGTTGAAATTCCTTATGATTCAAAGGTTGGAGTTTCCAAGCCCCCATGCTTTCTGTCACTCCTCACTGAAGTGGGAGGCTGGGTGTGGCTGGGCAAGGATTCCGGGATAAACTCAATAGCAATGTAGTGTTATTAAGCAGGTATTCTTTATTATTGCAGCACTGGACACACAGGGATCACTCCTCCAAATGTGTGTACAGATGCACGCTAGGTACCTGGTTTATATGCAGGCTAAACATACATATTCATTATATTTCCTAGAAAGATCAGTCTTATGCTAATGGGTTCCTGGAATTCATTTCCATAGTCCCAGCATGAGTAATAAAATTAGGGTTAGGTCTTTTCTCTCTCTGGTGGTCTTTCGAGACCTCTGGTGGTCATTTACTTCATCTTCTCTTCTCCACCACTGTGTTCTTTTGGTGACCTAGAGCCTAAAAATCTTATTCTTGCCGCAAAACTGGTTCTTGTCTGTTCAGCATGCTCGGGTGCCTTGAGACATCCTGTTTTCCTGTTCCTGGAGATAACCACTATCTACAAGGCTATAAATTTCACAGTATACCCATACTATACGATTACCCATTCATTGTTGTTGCTTGTTTAAAGATTAGTAAAACTCCACCAGACATCCCGTCTCCTGCCTTCACTTAGTTCTTTCAGAAGTCAACTGAAAATAGAGCCTAAAACGAAACATCGCTCTTACTGAAGTCTATGCAAAACAGTGGTTCCAGCAAAGCCAGTATCCTTCAGGATGTAGAGTGCCTTCCATACACTGAAAAACATCAGTCTCTTACATGCATGAAAATATATGCTTGCATAACTTGTATTATTTATGCTCTCGACTTCATCAGTTTTCCATATTAAAATGTAATGATTTCATATTCACTCTGTGGCAGCATATGCTTATCATCCTGGAAAATATTAATAATTTTTCTATGGTTTCAATTCTACAGAGTCATTGTTCTGCCATTTCTATCTTCACACTGGATGCAGGCTTACCCACTGGTGTCATTGTAAGATGATAGGCTGTTACCAAGTCCTTACTAGAGGCATAAAGCATGTGTTTAAAGAATTAAGTTAATAAAGAAATAGGAACTCAGTGGCAGAAAATAGCATTATAGACTTTAGAACACCAGGAGTATAATTAGTACTGTGTCATAATGATGAAAGAAGGCAATAAAATAATTTTACTTCATTCTGCAATTCTTAGAGCAATGCAAATTAGCTTGTCAGCAGGGAAGGGGTGGTTTCCTTTCTTTAAATTTCATCTGTATTCTGTCTGAATGCTATCTGCTTTTTAAAAGATTTTGAAGACCACAGTGGATAAAGTACAAATGAATTTTGAATTCATATATGGACATGGATGATTGTCCTTTTTCAGGTTGAGAATCTCAACTACAACACAATTAGGAGAGCATGTAGTGGCTGGCCAATCAGTGGTTCTATGGTCCCTGGAAAAAAAAATGAAGGACCTGAGCATTTGATCTGTGCTTTCTGCAAAGCCACAGAGGCTCAGGAGGGTGGGGATAACAGCATCATTGTACCAGCCTTATTCAAAGCAAGGAGAAATCGTGCTGGTGGCAATTTGAAAAATTCAGAGTGATGAGAAGACGAGACACCAGAATTGGGTAGGTTACTGGTTGGACTCAATGATCTTGAAGGTCTTTTCCAACCTAATTGATTCTGTGATTCTAAGAACCAACATGCTTGCGTATTTAAATTTTGTGGAAAACATAACCAAATATTATCTCATAAAATAATGGTGGAAAAAAGTTGTAAAGTGATAAACCACTGGAACAATTAGAGTAAAAGCATATTAGATGTAGAAGCACAAGGCAAATGACACCAAGTGCCACCTCTACTTCCTGATGGTGCCTGTGACAAAACTTCCCCTGCACTACTTGTTATTTCTATGTTATAATAAAAAGTGATTATTTAAAGTACTGATTAGTGTGCCACTATTTTATTCCAAATCCTTACAGTTTTTGTTTCACAGATAGAACATGCTGGGCCAAATCCAGCTGGTACATGTTAAACAACTGCAAAGGCACAGAAATTAATGCTTTCCCAGTAACAGTACTGCATTTATTCTGTAACCATTTTACTGTTGGATATTTATGTCCTGTTAACTGTATTTGTATAATACATTTGCAATATAAACTGAAACATATTCTTTTTTTTATTAGTATTTCTGGGAGATAATTGATTGTGATCCAATTCTCTGTTCTTTGTTTACCTATACTATTTTCATCAGGACACAAGAATTCAGATTTCATTAGAAAGAGAACAGTCAGTCTGTGTTTCCATATATAGTAAGTCAGTTTGCTGCTATTTCATTAAAACCTAATTTAGACTGAACTAAACTCTTCTCTGAGCTAATTAATCTGACATGGAAAACTTCAGAATACTAAATCACTAATGGTTTCATTTTATATTAATAACTGCAGGCAGATGTATTGACATCTTATAGATTAATGTGTGTGTGTTATAAAAACACAGAAGAAAAGAGAATGAAAGGCAAGACATGACAGGGACGTAGGTTTAATGAAGCCAAGGCTTGGTCAAGAAATGGGACTGTGTTATTTTATGAGAAAGGTGGACAGGAATTATAGACCCAGGAGATGGTATTTGGTGATGGGATTTAAGGCAATTCAGGAAGCCATTTAGTCTGTTCCAGATGGCAAAGGCAGCATGGGAGAGGAGCTCATTGCCAGCTGTGGCGAGACAAGCAGGAGAAACACAATATTTCAATGATTTCTATTGAATTACATAAAAACCCTACATTCAAAGAGTGTTAGGGCTGCAAAGTTGGCTACTCAGAGGATAGGAAATGCCTGATTTAAATTTTCCCAGACAAATTAAAGTTGTAACTCTTACATGCACTGTAAAATATTTAATTGCAGGATAACATACACCTTTTTACACAAGACCTTTGCCCTTTCTGTGCACATGGAGGGCATACATTTAATGAGCAACTACTCTATTCATTAACTTGTTTTATCCTCATTGTTAACTGCGTGGCCTCATGCCTTATTTATTATATCCTATTCAATCTCTGCCCTGAATACACAATTAGTAATATCCTCATAGGATCTCCCATGTAATTTATTGCTATAGTATTTAGTGCTTCACAAACATTAATTAATGTTTTCAGCTTCCTTCTAAAGACAGGTCATTTTTCTTATTTTCATTGTTGGGAAAAGTGTGAGGCAACAAAGACTAATTTTTTTTTTTTTTCAGGAAACTTGCTTCCCTATGTCTCCTTTTGAAGAAATGACTGTTTACCATTTTTTCTTTTCTACCCTGATGGGATGCTGGAGCCCCTTCCCCTCTTTCTGCAGTACTACCATGCCAGCTGTTTGACAAGCCAGTGAATCTCAGCACTTGATTGTTTTGGAGCAAGTCTATCCCACTGGGCCATCTGCAGCCTGAGCTCTGACCAGACATTTCCTTAGGCAGCAAGGGGAGAAAGTGAACAGCTGCCTGCCCGAAATTACTGCTTGAAGGAGACAAGACCTCTATGTAACCAGTCAGGGAAGTAGTCCTTTAAAATAAACCATCAGCCCCGTGGGGATTCTGCTCACGCAGCTCCTCACGTGTTAGTGTTGAGGGTGTACAATGAGGATTTGAGTGGCTGCTCCACTTGGCTGCAGCACACAACAGGGGAGCAATGCCACTGACCAGAGCTGGCAGCTGCCACCAGAAGATGCCTACCTACCTACCTTACCCCATGCAATGACAGCAGTACAGCCATTATAAAGGACCAGCACTTCCAGCCTGTCCTGCTGTGGTCTTCCTGCATGGAGCATACAGCCATCCCATGTAGCCAGCCTGGTGTTCCTGCTCTTCCCATAGCTATGGCATCCCATTAGGCCCTGCCTACTTGCTGGTAGGGAGAGATCCTCTCCTCTGTGACAGCCAAAACATGTCCCTTGAGCAGGGCCTGTTGACTGTGGCTTTCCTGGGTTCATAGCTCAACACCACTCTCCTGACAAAGTGAGTTCCCACACCGATACACTCACTGGAACATATCTCCTGGCCTGGTGGTGATATAGGTGTCCCAGCAGGTTCTCCCACACTCCTAGAAACATAGGTAGCTGTACAGTAGGCAAAGTTTGACCTCATCCACAAATCCTTCCTTAAGACCAATGTCCACTCCAGTGCCTTTAGATAATAGCTTGTGGGAGTTATAAAGCTGCCCTGGATCTTACAGAAGTCTATACTTCCAAAGTTGCTCTGGTGGACTCTTTTGTACAAATCCCAGGGAGAGCAGCCTAAAAAACACGGATGTGCTGAGGTTCTCTTATCATGGTCCTGCACATTCATATGAGCTACCTTAAATGTTAGAAGTTTGTATTTGCACTGCTCCCTGTGCAGCTGAAGCAAGTCTGAGTTACTGCCATAGGCAGTAGGAAATTTTTCCAGTAGGAAATGGCATCAAGCACATTCCACTGTGCTCTGCCTTCCCAGATCCATTAGATTCCAGCATAGCAGAATCAGAAGAGCTGCACATAATTCTGTAAAAAGCTGTAGTAGAAATGTCAGCCTTGGTATGAATGGAACACAAGTGGGAAATGTCTGAATGTGGGAGAACAAGAAGTGGAAAAGGAAGGGATGAAAGAATAGCATGAGTTAATGGCACTTAAATGGCACCTAGTAGGTCATCAAGTCCACAGCACAACTATTTGCAATGTCTCTAAATACCCAGATTGAAAATAAAACAAAAGGCAACCTAAATACAACAGCCTACACCCAGAAAGAGAGACAAAAGAACAATGGGCTAATCAGCAATTTTCCCTAATAACTCACAGAGGTGAGACAGCAGGAGAAACAGTCAGTCACACTCACTGTCAACTTTTAAAAGATGTAAAAGATACTTTCAAAATCCAACCACGTGGTTGCCAGTAATAAGAGCAACCTAGAAGACATGATGAGAGCTAAATGGCTAGTTCCTCTCATCCTCTGTCACCTCATATAATCCTGGATAGACCATGTGCAGACACTTTTCAAGCTTGTGAGTACAAAAGAACGAGCAAATAAAACCTATAAGACAATGAAGGTGCACGAGTGATACCTGGTTTATACAAACTAAAATGACCTTTCCTTCTTATGCTGTCTCTTTTTGAGGGTTGCTCCATTAGTTGAGCTTTGCAGAACAGTTCCAGATGTTGGATGCCTCTCTGTGGCTTCCCTCCCACCAGGCGGGTGAATCCGCTTGTGCCAGGACTCTGAACTGGCTTGGCCTCAATGTGCAAATCAGCTGCTCTGGCTATGAAGCCACACATGCTCCCAGCTGTGATATCCTTGTGCAAATCAGATTTTATTTGAGCCTGAGGTCAGAGGATGAGTGAGAACCAACACACAGAGAAAGGCTTTGGGTGAGCTCAGGTGTATGGCTCTGGCTCTCATGCAAGAACAGAGTACTTGGCTTCTCACAAGCCAGCACCTGAGTGTTACACTGGGAATGCTACATAGATCACAAAAGAGGATTTCGCCCATCCACCATCACTCCCTTGCCCTTCATTAGGTCCTCTCTAACCACTGACAAGCTGTGTCAGTTACCTCTACTGTCTGCAGAAAGACAACATCCATCTCCACTCCCAGATGCCTGACTATAGCAACAGTATTAGGTCACCAATCTTACTGAGGCACCCACTAAACTTCACAGGTTGGGGAGTGGATCTTAAATACCAAAGCCTACACAGTCTTTACAAGCAAGTCACAACTCCCTTGCCTATTAATAGCTTTGCAAACCCCTGTAGCATGTAGCTAGAGTACTCATCTTTAAATGTTTTATGAGCTTGTGATAGTAACCCATTCATCATTTATGGTCAAGTACTAAAATATTTTGCAGGCAACTGTCTCTGACACTAGGAAGTGTTAATAAGTATCAGTTTCATAGTGAAAATTACAACTTCCTTATATGTAAGAAAGCTGTGACCTCAGCATAATTAGCATTTTAATTTTCAAAAACACCTTAAAAAAAGAATGAATCTATATAGGATCCTTGTGACAGAAGTAAGCGCTAAAGAGAAATTCAAACTATGTAATTACCATGCAGCACTGGGAATGTGAGCCTGAGTTACAGCCTTATGCCATCAATGCTGGAAGCTCTGCTTACATGGGCTTTAAATTTGGGCTCCATGAAGTTACTGCTGAACAGGCTGCATTCAGACACGGCAGCATTTTGGTTATTGCCAGGCAAAAAAAACTGCTTCAGCGCGTGGCTATCTACAAATCATGTTTGGTCATAGTTAATATTCACATACAAATAAGTTACTTTGTATATATAGAAGCCGATCCTTCATTGTAAACCAGATCCATGCCATCATAAGCAAACAGAAAATAACAGTAAAATAAATAATAAAGAACTAGTTTGTTTTCTCTGCATCACTTCAGCAGTGCCAAGGGATGCCAGTGAGAATGATAATCATGGTCAAAGCCCTTCCACAGTACAGATGATAAATTAGTCTAACAGTCTGAGGAAACAGCTACACAGTAAGTTCATCACTCCTTAAGTAGTTATTTTCCAGCCTAATCAACTCTGTGATCTGGTTCATTGCACAAATAACCATGCTGGCACAGAGGGCAGAAAAGAGCAGTGGAAAAGAGGGTGGCAAAAGAGCTGAAGGGTAAAGTGCTTTTTAAGCCATCACGTGAAGATGCTCAGAGCTACAGTCTTATGCAAATGGTCCCATGGAGTTCATCACCATGTCTTTTAGGGACATGGTTTAGCAGTGGATTTGGCAGTGACAGGCTTGTGATTGGAATCAAAGATCTTAAAGGTCTTTTCCCACCTAAATGATCCTATGATTCTACAATCCTTCCATAGTAGTTTGTGGTGTCCTTCCTTGTGGTCATTAGGATGCAGTAATTTTAGAAGTAAGCAGTCAGGGGCCGATGGTAGAAATAGTTGATGAAATGGCCGATGCTCAGGAGAAAGTCCAGTCTTATGAAACGGTCAACAAAATGTAAACATTAGGTGACAGCTGATCAAATAATGACTCTATACAAATCTACCAGCAGTTTAGCTCTGATATTATAAAATAATACAGAAATAGCTTTATAGCAGTAGCCACAGCAATCAACTAATTTCTACAGATACCTAATGAATGAATGCTAAACCCCCAAATGGGTCATGTTATTCAGACCTGAAGTGAAAACAGAGCTGTTTTCTCCAATCCTGGATATGACTGTAGTAACAATGGCTTCAAAAAGGACTTTGGTCTGATCAGGTATTGCAAAATGGTGGCTCTCATTTTCCCAGACAGAATTCTGGCTGCAAGAGAGGGAATTATTCTATTTGCTTCCAAAACCATCTGATGGCTCTCTCAGAATTTGGGACTCACCAATCCGACAGATGATTCCTGGCAAAGTTTAATATTACCAGTTGTGACTGTTCACTCAACTCCTGCTCAGAGTTTTGTCTGTGCAGCCCATGCTAAGGTCTGATGTATACTGGGAGAGATGCCACTAGGTCAGAGGAAAAGCACCACAAAGGTAGGACAGGATGGACAAGAAGAGAAAAAGCGCCCTTATGCAGCTATTATCACCTACAGATTGCTGTCTCCTGCAGCAATCATCTTTGCATGTTGATTGTCTGAATCATCAGAAGCTGCTAACACATAGAAATGGCAAAGACTAAACTTCCAAGCTGGAAGGTATGAAAACATCAATTTAACCTGTCAGAGATGGTGACAGAGGCGGCGTAGTGTATGTCTCAACATTGCTGTATCAGTGTGGACAGACTTCAAACCACAAACGACAACGGTTTGTCAAACCACAAACTGGACAACGATTGGACTGCAAGTTAGAAGTTCCCGTTTCAAATACAGAATTAACTCCAAAATTGAGGGGTCCGGAGACCCCTCAAGACCACCTAAGACCCCTCAGAGATGGTATTGGGAATGCATGTCACTGCCAGGTGATGGGTGTGGTTAAGCAAAACAGTTCATGATAAAAGAGCAGGAACCACCAACATCAGAGGGAACGTTCTCCCACCGGACTTGGAAACAAATCGCACTGATGGGACTCTGCAGATCTGTGGTGACAGCTGTTGCAACTGACCTTTTTCTTCCTTTCTTTCCTTTTTCTCTTTCTCTTTGCTTTGCAAACTTTTTGTCGGGCAAATAAAGTCACTTAGGGCTTGACTCTGTTTTGAATCTTAATTCTGTTCCCAAGAATACGTGCAAAATCTCGCTCTGGTCTATGACCGGCACGCAACATAACCAAAAAGCTTTTGAAGTTGATCCAACAGCAGCAGGAAAGTTGAGGCTTTTGTGCTTCCTTGTGCGATACAGGGGATGCCTGAACCATGACGGAGAAGGAAGGATGAGCATGCTCACACTCAGCTAGGTACCATTTTGCTCACAGGTGCATAAGTTGAGTTACAAATTAGGAATTAGAGAACTTGCAAGTGAAAAATCTCATTATTTACGTGGTGAATTAGTGGATTAGTGTGATAGAAAGGTCTGTGCAAAGGGGATTGAACCTGTGTTTGTTTCTTTCTTAATGAATTCATAAAATAAAGTTTAATTTACAGACTATGTTGCCCTGTAAATTTGAGAGATCCAAATGGATCATGGCAACAGTCTTCAAAAGTGCAGTTTATTTCAACATGGCTTGGTCTATTTCAGCACTGAAGGGTGAAAAGTTGAATTAATTTACTTCAAGTCATTTTTTTAAAAGTAAGTAATTAAAACAAAAAAAAAAAACCAAAAAACCACACACACAAAAAAAAAGAAAGAAAAAAGAAAAACGCCAAACACCACAGCTGAGGGCTGATAGATATGAAAGTTTGCCCACAGCTTGCCAGGCAGGTGAGCCTACGAAGCCATATTGACTATCTTGATTACATAAGATGCCAGTGAAACCAGAAAGAAACAGACCTCAAACCTATTTAAAACCACACTGGACGAGTCCAAACCATTACACAACTGCTTTTGATGTCTGGAGTAGGTTTCACTATAGAGTTTACTACGTGACATTAGCAAACTTCTGCCATGTATTTCTAGAGATGTCAAAACTTCATACAACATAGTGCTGATGCTTGTAGAGACTTTGAATTTAATTACACCACTTTGCATTTTATGATTTGACCAGGGTGAGCCATCTCGATTAACCTCTTCATCAGCCTTTCTAGACTGCTTCAGCTGGCTGTAACAGCTTCCCTTATGATTGCGATAATTATAATTGCAACACCCTAGGAGTGCTTTTTTTAAGAAGACTCAGTTCCTCATTTATGATTTATTTACAAGCATTGTGTCGTGCCAGGAATTTGTAGATAATTGTATGGTCTCTGTTTAGGCTTATAGCCTATGAGTATTACTAACTCCCTGTAAAATGCTTAAGAAAAAACAACAAACCACTGAGTTTGAGCCAATTCAGTGAGTTTTCACTGACACAGTAAAGGAAAGGGAGGAAACAAAACTAGGATCTGCCTCACTAGTACTCTGCCACAGAGCAGACTTTTACACCAGATAGTCCCTGAGAGCTACCAGAGAGTGTGTGGATGCTGGGTTAGGATGCTTTTCTTTTCAACACTGTGACATTACCCCTGCTTGTTTATGACATGCCTTGTGACACTTCTCAGCAGTGGACCAAGACAGTAGGTGCCGTGTTGTCAGAGGAGAAAAAGGTTCTGGTCCTCAAAGCTTCCTGTATACCTATGCAATGCTGGCAGGACAAGATGTAAATCCTGGCCAGGCACACTGCTGCCAATAACCACAACCACAGGCATGGATCTATGGCTTGAACATTGGTGGTCTGCTGTGCATCCAGTCTGCCTTGGAGTGGAAGAAAAGCATTGTCAGGCCTGGTGAAATAAGACAGCCAAGAAAGTGGCAGATACTGTGGTATTGTGTGGCCCAGGGGACAGCTCTTCTCCCCTGCCCAAGAGATGCAGCCATGGCACAGAGGCAGTTGCTCACACAGAAGGCGCCAGGGATGGCAACCGCACTGTTTGCAGACACACTGCCTGGTTGCACATAAATGGAACCAAAGAAATGTGGCAAGAGAAAACTAAACAGAAGGTCTGTCACATGACTTATACTAATAAATATTGGGTTGTATAACCCCATCCCAGGCCTCCTCCTTGTGGGCAACAGAAGCAAATAGTCACTGGCAAGGTAAGGTAGCCACAAACAGACAGACTCACTAAAGGGGAAGCTGAAGCAGCTCCCAGTCTAGAGCTGGTAATGACCTTTCCCCTGTATGGACAAGAAATAAACCTGTGCGCATTCACACACGTGTTACTGTGCCCGCACTCTTACGATGCTCCATCCCCAAAAACAACCTTGTTATTGTGCAGACTTTTGTTTACGATGGGAAACCTAAACGCAACCTGCTGCCCAAGCACACACACTCTTGCTTAGTTAGGACGTGCCCTACCACTCACCCAGAGCAGCACTCAGAAATGTGACCTACGGGTTTTCCAGCACCACCATGGCAGAGGACGGCCAAGTCTTGTCTTCTCACACTTCTCATCTAGTATTTCCTGCTCTGCAGAGTAATATAAGATCTTCCCTAATTATAGCAGGATTTTTTTATAGAAGTTCTAGTATTGAAGTTCTGGTATTAAAGTTCATGTTTTGGAGAATATGGCTGTTTTCATACTTCCAAAACAGCAATTCAACAGCCAGTGTTGCCTCCTCAGACAAAAGTCACTCACCAGGCATGTCTAGCTCTCAGTTGCCATCACCGTTAAGTCCCAAAGCAGTTTGTCTAACAACTATCTGCTACATTCAGCTTTTATTACTGGCAGGCTTGCAACCCTCAAAGGAAGAGGTTTCTGAAGCATGTAGCAAGAGGGCATTTTCCACAGCCATCAGGTAACACAAAACCTCTGCCACAGACTCAACTGGGACCCCTTTCTCTGCAGTGGGCCTCTGGCACCTCAGGGACCAGAATTTACTGACCAGCAAAAGTTCGTGACATGATTCCACCTAACTTCAGCTCTGATCTGCATGCAGTCCTGGTTAAAATGTCCCAGCTTCCAAAATTTCCCACTGCCCAAAGCATTTTCAAATTTCATGTAATCCTCAGTAATCCATATCAAACCTTGGTCAGGGCATTGCTCTGATCCTTCAAACCAAAAAAGCTGCACAACTCATCCCAACACCCCTGGTTGCAGAGGAGCACCCATGGTCATTCCCATGAAAGGCCCTTTGCACCCAGCTGGCACTTTCCCTCCCTCCTGCAGCCTTTTAATTGCACTCATCCCTCCCTTCTTGCATTGCCACTCCTGAGAATCTGCCACTTTCTGAGTACAGATTTATCCTGGTTGACATCCAGCACAAGGCTCTGTCTGCACTGTTGATATGCGGGCAGCTCTGCGGAGCCAGGGGGCTCAGCCAGCCCATCCCATATGGCTGTTTATATCCCTGGACAAGATTTTACTGCTAATCAGGCTGACCTGATTCCCATAGTCTCTGCTTCTCTGGTGGCGTTTCTGCCTGAGGCCTCTTGCCAAGGCTGGGAGAGCTCATGCAGCAGCTCTGGTGCGCCTATTAGGGCACTCTAATCCATTGGCACAAACAGCCCGAAATCCCTCCCTTCGAAGGGCAATAGCCCAAAATGTGCCTTCTCTGCGAGAGTTCTTCTTGCAGCTTCATAATGCTGCATTATCTAGGAGCTTTTACTCCCTTGACCACTAAAAACATTTCAGGTGTAGAAAGTGAGCAGAAAGGTCTGCAGTTTCCCTCTCCCTGGGCCTTGTAGCAGGTCAATGCATGCAGGTGTAGGGCCACGCTCAGCCCAGGACTTAGTGATGCTGGAAGTGTGAGAAAAGGCAGCTGAGGCAGCCATTTCCCAGAGACACCAGCTTTCTCCAGGTGTGAAGAGTTTCCCTGGGACCAATCAAAGACTGAGTTACAATAGCTGATCCCAAGCACTCTCTGGCTGTGAGAACCCCCATCTGTCAAACCTGAAGTCTGCAGGATCTGCCAAGTGGAAATAATTATTTTTAAGGAAATCACCCCCAGAAGCAGTGAAGGGTCAGAGCTGGGCTCGAGTCTCAGTGTCACATCAAGACCCAGTCATGGACACCGGAATGGCATGCCAGACATGATTCTCATTCCTGCTGCCTCTGAAAACAGCAGTGGAGCCAGAAATAGGATTGGTGGGGACAACCTCCCCATTAGGTGGAAACCATTAGCCACAGAAATGAGGAATGAGCCCATAAAAGAATCCCTCTATCGAGAGACACATCTGGCTCTCACCAGCAATCATTTGCATCTTTCCCAAGCAGTTAAAAGTAGAATTAATAAGAATCTGTTTTTCCTTTCATCAGTTCTAGGCAGTAGGAGGAACAGTTGATTAGTTTGCTTGTTAAAATATTACTGACATACCATGCTGTAGTTTTCAAACAATCAGATCTTGATTGATTTTGGTCATGTAAAAATTTTATTTACAAGGATTATTTTCAAGCCTATTTAAGTCTATATATAAGTGCAGCATTATTTTCAAACCTCAACTTCCCTTGCCCCAACAAACTAAAGAGTATGTTTTCATGCACATGGCACAGGAAATGAAGAGTTTTTATGGGAATATTTAAAGGTCACTTCTGCAGACAAAGCAGATTTAGAAAACCTCATTCAAAAGGGTCACTCTTTCAGGGCTGGAAAGGGCAAATTATGAGCCTTAGAAACAGCATCCATACTCCCAAAGTAGTTTCATTTTAATCACACTGTTTACTGGATACTTACAATGAACTTGCAGAAGATTAAAGGTGAATGGATGAAAGGATATCAGTTGTGCAGAGCTTGGGAAATAATCCCAGATTCTGGCTTTGGAGAGAAGTTCATTGGAAATTCTTGCTGAGCATTCTTATTTCCACAATAAAACCAGAAAACGGACATCTTCCAAATGCACTGGAGGCGCTACAGTGGCCTATGCCCACAAGTACATGTACTTTGGGAAAAGCCCAGATTATGAAGCTTCTGGGCCAAAGAATAAACAAGCAGTGACAGAAATGTTTCTGGGCAGAGATGGACTCTTGCCTGGAGGACTGTGGGCTTCCCTGGCAGAGCCAAGTATCCTCAAGGCAAGATGTGTTTCAAGAAAATGCAACATGCCAATCTAAATATAAATCTTTGATTCAGCTCTCCTTGCACAGTTTTTCACACTCGTGCTTCAACTGAATGTTCCTTAATGAAAAAGGAAATGTTTTGGGGAAAACAAAACATTTAAAACAAGAAAACAAACAAAACAAGTCTACAAGGAAAACCTATTGACAGCAACATCCACCCTACAAAGGCACAGACAAACTCCCTCACTCACCATTAGCCTGTAACTCTATCACAGAATAAGCAGCGGAGGGCCAAGGCACAGCCAATGAAGGATCTTTGCAATGACAAACAGCAAATGGCAGGAACTTTTAGATCATCAGGGAACAAAAACAAAGTGTTCTTCATCAGGAAAAAACAAAATCAGAAGAAAACCTGTAAAAATAGAATATCTCACTGATAGGGCAGGAAGGAAATTGAAGAATCAGTTCTATAGCAAGAGGGAAAGTTTGGGGAGGATGGGTTTCCACAAGCAGGGAATTTGACACAATTTGAAAAAAAATGAATAAATCCAGGTTGAATTCAGCTAAATTCTTGGTTGAAAGCAGAATACAGAAATAGATTTTTGAAGATGGCAAATCCTTCCATTCCAGCATTTTGTTTGCAAACAAAAGTTTGCTGCTTATTCATTCAAATTGGCAATGAATTTAAAAATTTTTAAAAAACAAACAACCAAACCAAAAAAACCCCACACAAACAAAACAAACAGACAAACAAAAAAACCCCAAAACCACAAAAAACAACAGAAATGGCCAGAACACAAAACATTCCATTTTGGTGGAATGAAACATTTTGGTTCATTCAAGGTTTTGGCCTGATGAATTTTTTATTTTATTTTTTTTTCTTCTTCATTTTGCCAAAGAAAGCTGTGGAAAATTCTGACCCAAGACATTTTTTTTCCTGCTCTTTCAGTTTGGCCTCTGAACAAAAGAAAAAAACCCCAAAGCAGTATTTGCCTGAATCTATTAGAGTCATTGAATGAAATGATGCCAAGGTAACATAATTTTATCATAGCAAAATGAAAATGCTGAAGCATCAGATTAATCCAAAGCAGCTGTGTGCTGGTTTTTGTTTGCTGACTGCTGAAGGAAATACAAAAGAAACAATGCAATGCTACATGTGATGAATTCTGGAACACGATCTATGTATCTAGAACCCAAAGATGGTAGAAACTTTTTCTGCCTAGGCTTGTGGCCACACCTACCAATGATATACCACTAGTGAGGCAGATAGATGCTCTCCAAAACTTTTTTTTAAATGGCCTTCAACTGACAAACAGCAGCTGCCTTTTGCTAGCAAAAGTATTGTCTTGGCCTTCACAGGTTATTTATCAGTGCAGTGCTGCAACGTACTTCATTTCAAAAGACCTAAGTCATTTTATCTGTAAAGTTATATGAGGCCCTTTCAGTTTTTGTGTGCCCTCACTTTTACTGCTGAATGTTCTCTGGTAGGCAAGATGTGATGGTTCATGAGACAGGGATAGCCTCTTGCTGCTCTCTCTGCTCCCACTCGCACAGCTCCTATGGACATTCCTGCTACCACTGAGGCCACTGCTGGGATCAGTGAACTGATGCCAGCATCAGGAAAAGCAGCATGAGTGGAAACATGCTTCAGTCCTTTTCACGTGTGTTTGGCAAAACTAAGTTTTTAGAGCTCCTTTCTCAGAGAAGGAAAAAAAAATAAAATTTAAAAAGCCTTATTATCTTCACCAGAAAATATATACACACAGAGCACCAATAAAGAATAACAAAAGGAACCCAACAAAGCAGTTATTAATGTAGAAAGAGTCCTCATAGTGCTATGCTATCAGCAGCAATGATCTGTCCCCATGATGACAATGGTCCGTGTCTGGGTCATGGGGGACTGAGAGCAGCATTTGCTGCCAGGTGAAGAGCAGTTTCTTGCCCCCTTTCTGCTCCCTGCTATGGCTCCAGCAGAGAATGGCTCTATCTCATATAGAAATAAAATGATTAATGAAGTAAGCACCAATAAAAGAGATTTCTTTGAAAAGCACCAGTCAAACCTGCCAGTTAAGTGTTTCATGAAAACATCAGTAAAATGCAGCGTGTGCTACAGCCAAAGCAGAAGCAGTCTTACGGACACAACAGTAGACAAGAGAAGCAATGGAGCAGTAGCAGAAATTATGAATTAAAGACAGGGAGCATAGCACTTTGATACTTGTGCGAGAGTTTAAAAACATTTGTTTTGTACCAGCATAAAAACTGTGAGTAATATAATAAGATGCAATATTTTCTGTGATTATTAGCCCATTGGACAGCACATATAACAGGCAAGCAGTTTGACAATGATATTAAGACTTGCTTAATACCATCCTGGTGGGGGGGATAAAGTGATTTAGAACAACATTTTATGGTCTGGTGAAACTCAAATTAAAATCATAGAATTTATTCTAATTTGTGTGCTCCAGCTCATTAAAAAGGTCCAAAGATGAAGCAAGGAGGAAGAGGACCTAGTAGGGAAACATCTGCTGTTTCATTTTTAGAGTGGTGGCAGAAAAACTTCCAAATGTGTAATGGTACATATTGTAAATCTGTAGTCAAATTTTATAAAAATATTCCACATGGCACATAGTAAGAGAGTATTAAAGTAGAAACACTCCTGTCAAAAGGCAAAGACACTTTAGCCATTGGCTAAATGGATAGAGGACAACAAGTTACTGGAAAGTAGATTTTACAGGAAGCTAGATAGCATGTGCATACTGGCAACTTCATGCCTATTCCCACGCCACTGCATGCAGTTCACCAGAAGAGCAAATACAGATTTAGGAACATGATGCTATGTCAATTTATTATTCAACACATGGCGTACACAGCAGGCAAGGGTTTTACTTCGTGTATTTCAGATTTATAATGAAAGCATAAGTCAAAACTCCATAGCCAGGCTGTAACTTGGATTCATCCACTGAGAGTCTGGTACCCTGGGCAGCTGCTTTGTAACACATCCTGAATAAGGATGGAAAATGGGATTTATATTTATTGAACTTTTCTCTTTTGAAACTGAGCAGTTACAGATAACAACCTTGATACTGCACTGAAAGAGAAAGACAATTTCACTTGTTCAGAGAACATAATATCTGAATATCTATTTTTGAAGACATATTATTTGGTAATTAAAATAGACTGAAGTCTTAAGGAGCTTCTCACCAGCACTAGCATCTATTCCCAGCACTGCCATGAGTGAAACAGCAGGTGAGCAGAGTGAAAGAAGACCTGCCCTTTGGACACAGCGGGCTTGCCAAGACCAAATTACCTGTGCCCTTCAATCTGGAATCAAAGTTTTTTGTCTCCTAGATAGGTTGTCCATGGTATTTGTCCCACATAGCTCACGTGATGCCATTGCAATGGGAGTGCTGCTGTCTACTACACAAAGGATGCACCTTGACCCCAGGGACTTGCCTCCTCCTCTGACCACACTTGCTATGAGAAGTCCATTTTGAAGTGCTACAGCCACAGTCTGCACTTAAACTGCTGCTTACGAGAAGTCTTGAAAATAGGCACAAAGGCAATTTTTATATTACCATTCATGTTACTGGTTACTTGTGTCAGGCAGACCAGACTGCCTAGAGGTCCCCTCACTGAATCCCATAAGGGCAGGTGAGACTTGCAGGCCTGGGCTTAATTTAGGTGGGCAAGAAGTCAAGCATACTTTCCTGGAGCTACACAGTGATAAAGCCTCTAAGACACTACATGACCGGTGTACCAGGTACAGAGCAGATGTTGCCTAAGTTAAGCATGTGAATTGGTATCTGCAGTACTAAGACTAGATTTTAGGCTCTTTGGTCCAGGACAGGCATCTTCCCCTTTGTAGAGCTGAGGTAGAAAAACTACGAGTTCTAAACGTGACAAAAATCTCTACTATAAATTATTCATTAGCTTTCTGTGCAGTCTTTCAGGTGACAGAGCAGCAGATGGTTTTTGAGTCATGTGTACATATGTTTCTCAGCAGAAGAGGTTCCTGTGGAAGCTTCTAGGCACAAACCACAGAAAAGATCAGATAAAATCCTTTCAAAGAGGAAGAGGAAAATGTGTCATTTCAGTGACAACTTAAAAAAAATAGCAATAATCAGATACTGGAAAAGATATTTAAAGCTGAGTAGAAGCTTTCTGGATTGAGACAAATGAATATATAAGGCTCTCTGGTTTGTTTGGTTTTTTTTTTTAGTGTTTTGTGAGCAGCTTGTCGCAGAGGCCCCTGAGAATACACCCATAGGATGACAGCAGAGGCCTTGAAAGTAGAGGCACAGGACAGCTCTGGAGGTAAAAGCATAAATACAAATGGTCAAGAATGGTCAGTAAAGGAATGCAACCCTGAGAGCCAAGCAGGGTATAACAAAGAAGCCGTAAAAAAAAAAAAAATAGGTACAAAAAACTTATATTGAATAGATATAAACAATCTCCTATCGGGTGAAAATGCAAAGAAGGAAAAAAGAATGCAGGAAGAGCAGAGCAAGATGAGGTATGCCTGTACAGTGCCATCCCCTCACCCAGGCAGTAAAAGCATCACGCCCAGCCAGCACCTATCCGCAGCAGGTCCTCACTCCCCGTTCTGCGGAGGAGGACTGCTGGGCTACTGACACTCAACAACTACCCACCGAGGGCTATCTTTTTGTCTATAGCTTTAATAAATTAGAATAATGAGCAGTAGTGTACATGTTTATATGTGCGTATGTGTTAATACACGTGTGTGCTTTCTGTTCCAGCCTTCACACCCAAGGTGATTGAGACCATAGCACAAAGTTGGACTAAAGGCAGATACAACCCATTTTGGTTGTTTTCTTTTTTTAAGTAATTAAGAACCTGGAAGAGTGGGCGGGGGGAAATCCACAAAATCTCTAAGTACTTAAAAACTTACAAAATATTGTTAAACTTCAGATAAAGAGTAAATAATTAATTACACAAATACTTCCTAAAAATGCATTTCTTTGCTCTAGGAATTCCTGAAACGAAGCGTGGCAAATGCAGTGAACCTAGGAACAGCACAACATTAATTCCAGAAGGTTCCGAATTTAACAGGTTTCTACCTTAACATGAGATGGGGATTATTATTCCATCACTCTTTCTGGAATGATATTAAGATTCAGGCGCTGAGCGTGGCAGCGGAGTGCGAAGGGCTTACTGTACGCAGAGCAGCTCCTCGCTGCACTCGTTTCCGATCGATCACCTCATTACCATTTTGCACAGCGGGAGAGAACACAGCTAAATTTGCCTTTGGAAAAAAATGAAATTTCACCGGGCTTATTAATGTCCCCTTCATCTGCAGCACCGTGTGCCACTTCGTGGGGGCCAGGCAATACAGCACGGCCATAATGGAGCTTTATTGCCTGGTGCGGGATGGAAAAAAAATGCATCAGAGAGGTCTCCAAGCTGCCAGGACAGAGAGCAGACTTGATAAAGCAGAGAAATAAGAAGCTATGCCCATACAATGGGATTTTTTCTCCCCCACCCCCAACCCTGCAATTGATAAATCTAACCAAGAGCAAGGATGGAGCAATACATGGAGAGGAAGGAAGCAGGAAAATAATCTCATTTTTCATGTTTTCATAAATCATAATAAAACACCACCCCTGACTATTTTCATCCTTGTGACCACGTGGGCTCCATGCTGCAGTGCACAGAAAGAGAGTTTGGGCTTCACAGCACAGCTTTTTGCTTTCTGGGGTGGCAAGGACTAGAGACCCAATGCTGCTGGGCTGCTCACTGCCTCCAGAGCTGCCAGGAGGGCTTCAGGCACCCCTCCAGGCACTCCTTAAAGTTGACTCAGGGAGTAACTTTGAGGAGTAGCCTCCTATCCTCTTAGAAATGCAGTTATTACAACTGCAGCACCGTAAGATGAAAAAAAATGCTGTAGAGATGCATTTCATCAGTACTGACATCCCTCCTGACAGTATTTGCAAGCCCTTATCTCTGTCTGGTTTTTTGTATGCACACTGCTGAAAGCAAAATTTATTTGCACATAGGGAGAGCTTGGCAAATAGTCAAATATATTCACCCAAAAGAGCCACATGTAAGAATCACGGGTGCAGAAACTGGTAACCATCACACAGAAACAGGTGACCAACCACAAACCTCAAAATAGCAAATACTCAGTGAAATGGTTGTAGCACTGGAATATGTTTGCATAAATTATTCACAGAATAATTCTGAATATTGAATATGTACAATGTTGAGGCAATCTGGGAAACTGCACACACGCATTTTTCTTGCAAGTTCTCTCTTGTCTTTTCTGGTACTCTTAATTCCCTTTCTCCTCACAGCCTTTGCAGACAAAGATGGAAATAAGCTTCCCTCTCCAACAGTAGCCCTCCTAAGTCAGAATCTGACCAACTCCTAGTAACAATAGTAATGGTTAATATGAGCAAAATTGTTAAATCAGGATTCCTTCATTACAACAACAGCTCATCTTTTAATAGCAGATCCTATTTGCTTGATGCTGAAAACACTTATGGAAAAGGAGTGCTGAGAGTTGACTTATTTTATTTGCCACTAGTTCATTGCACTGGCTTTTGGTTACCCAGATCCTATGCTGACCAGCCCGTAGCAATCTGTCACTTGCCCAAAAACTGTTCACATCTGTAAGGTGAGATAAAGTACTAAAGAGAGGCTGTTTGACACCACTATTTATTTCCTGCGATTGATTCAGCACAATGCAAGTGGTGCCACGCAACAATTTCAGTTCTTTTCTATACTGAAAGTACACATGAAAAATAACTATTCCTTTCTTAAAATTCACAGAAGGTGGGTTTGAGGATTCTCTTGATTCATCGTGACCAGAGCATTTAATTCTATTCTGACAAGTGCATTAAATTAAGTCAATGCATCTTGGTTGGAAAGGTATGAATCAAAACAGTTAAATTTTATTTATATTCAGTATTGAAGAAACATTTTTAAAATTGTAGTGGAGGGGGGGAAATCTTACACCACTTTTCCTCTTCTGATTCCCCAGCAGCAAGTAAAGTGTAAGAAGTGTTTTGTTCAGGGTTGGAAATTCTTCTACTAATAATATACATTTCACTGTGTACAGTGTTGAATGAAGAGGAAGCAATGCTAGTTTGTGCCTGAAAGAAGAGGCAAAAAATTAACACCTGACAGGTAGAAAAGGACAACCAAAGAAGGTGGCAAACAGCAGAGGTCAAATGAAAAGAATAAAACAACCAACAACTTCTGAGAGGTTTCAGAGGCAGAAATCCTCATTTTTCAGTCAGTAAAGCCCTAAGCAGAAAGTGATTAGCTTGTGGCCACATGCTATCTTATTTCCAACAATGAACTTTGTCCAATGTCTCAGGATACGTCTTCCTGGCACAATATCAGGCCACACAGAGACCCTGAATGAACTCGCTCAAATAGCTAAAGCAACTAAAGCCCTTCTGAGAAGTGTATTAAGAACATCACTTTATCCTGGCTGGACTGCGTCTAGTCCCGAGAGGATGATTGAATATAAATCTCTCAAGCTCTAGAGAAAAATGTAGCCATTGGGTGCTTGTGTGCTGTCTGCATGATGCAGTATTTTTCCATCTAGACAAACTCATCATTGTCTTGATTGATGTTGAATGTTTCTTTTGTATGGCTAAATTATAGACCTAGAGATGTAGGTATTATTTCATATGGGAAAATAAATACATATAAGAATAAAATCCCTTAAAGAGTAAATGGATCTACAGCAGTCAATGATAAAATTCCCTGCTGATCTCAATATTACAAGAAGTTAATCTTTACAGACAAAAATGTCCTTTCAAACAAGATGTAAAGGTCAAATTAGCATCAGGAACTATGTAGTCCTATTGGCAGTAAATTTATGACTTCTAGACCTATTAGGTATTACAACTTGTTAGTACATTTATCAAGTATATGAATCACCCCATCTCCATTTCTCAGGTATAAGCTCAAATGCCCCTCAGAGAATGTCAAGATACTTAGCATCTAACCTTAACCAGTTTCCATGGAAAACAAATAGGTGTTCTACCTTGAAGAATTTGACACTAAATTATTTCCCTCAGGTCTTATAAGTAATCAACTGCAAAAGAGAAAACTGCATCCAATTTCCCAAGTTCAGGGCTGGCAACCTAACCTCTGGACAGGTTCCCTCTCCCTTGTATTAAAGCAGCAGCCTGGAAAAGGAACCACGTGCTGTGATTCCGTTGAATCTCCGACCTTGTCATGGTGCAAAGGACTGACAAGAATTCTTGGGGTGGGCTATGGAAAGAGGGCTATATATATGGAGTAAACACTGTAGGGTCTTATTGGGCGGAGTCACTTGTGTGAGTATGTACTGCTACAAGATGCATCTATTATGCTTCTACAGGATTTTTTTGTTTTGTTTTGTTTTTTTTCTCTTCCACCATACAAGTGTTAGGCAGCTAAATGCTAGCACAGCTCTGCCAGGAGCCACAGTGACAACTCTGCAATCTGAGGCAGAGCATTTTTTTTAATTTTTTTTATTTTTAACATCATGAGCTTGTGCTGGTGCATTACCAGCAGTCCTGTGTGCTTTGCAGTATTGCTGCTAAGAACAACTGCTGAGGACGTCAAGGGAGAATGGGACTGTACAAGAATAGCAGCCTTCTGGAGCATACAAGGCCTGCAAGGCAGAGACAGATATCTCATAGCCTTTTTGGCATGTCTGTATTCTCAAGAATCTCATATTTCTCTTTCCACGGGACCCAGAAAACTCCTATTCCCCACCTCCAACCCACAAGTGAGTCATCAGTAGAAAAATATTTCATGGTCATTGTTGAGGTGTTTGCTAGGCCTCCTGCCTCACTTCTGCAGGCCTTACTTAGGAGGATGATGCAAAGCACCAAGTCAGGGAAGACTCCTATAATCTCTGGGATTTACATGTAAAAATCCTATCCTGATTAGTTCTGCCTTCCTCATCTCTAAAGCAAATGTATAAGACTTTGGATTTGTGAAGTCTAGGAATAAGTTCCTTAAATTATCAAAGCTTGTTTATTCAATATGGAAAACAAATCTCTTCCTCATTGAGTTTATAGGACTGTTGAATAAATTACACAAACACAATCCATAATCTTCAATTTCCTGTTCCTCATCACAACAGATGTAAATCTAATTAGTCCATTTAGTTTCAACTGAATTCTTCTTTTATGAAAGATGCAAAATCTGAATGAAAGCTTGACAGTGGGTTCAGGAATTACTTAAACAAGGGCTTGATCCTAAGACTACTGGAATAAATGTTTTAAATGAGTTCTGGATCAGGCACTGCATCAAATAATTTTTGTACAAATATCTGAACACATTCTGTTGAGCAGGAAGAGTCTAGAAAAGTTGTCATCTCCTTATACAATCGTTGCATTAAGATGAGCTGTTGCTTCCTCAAAAATATCTGAAAGATGCTTTATTTGGAAACAATTTTATCAATGTACCTGGTACATAGTATACTTTCCCCATCACTCTGTTTCAGTTACTGCTAGCAGTATTATAATTAATAAATCACGATTAGTTGATATGGATATAGTAAAGTCTGCAAATAAAAGGTTATGACTGAGCTTTCAATGCAAATAAACAGGAATTATCAGGAAGAGAATAATCCTAAAATAGTAATGAATTTATTTCCATGTAAATTGTGTAATAAGAAAAAGAAAAAAAAAAAAAAGAAAATAAAAGAAAGGAAACAAACAAAAAAACCCACAACAAACCCAACAACAACAAACCCAACCAAACAAAATACAACAACACAAACAAACATCAAAACCATCCAACAAAAACACCTCATCTCCAAATTCCCACCTCCAAAACTCAAAACAACTTTCCATATCTAGCAGTTTCTGTTGTCTTCTGGTAGACATCATATCTGCTAGAATGCTTCACTTCAAAATCTAAATATTTATTAAAAGACATTATAGCTATGGCAAAGGGCCGGGCACTTACACATTATCACACCAATGTGTTTACCACTGTCCAGTCAAAACCCAAGCACTAGATGTGCTGTGTGTATGCACAGCTTTGCGCATCTGCTGATTTGAAATAGGATTGCAGAGTTAGAGTCAAGCATATGCTTTAACACTGATACAAATGTAAGTTTCAGCATGTGAAAAAAAAAAACTACTTTCAGACATGAGCTGTGAATATAACTGCACCGGGTGGACAAGTGTATTTTGCTTACAGTAAATTGAAGGTTTCTTTATAGTTAAGGAGGGCTGCTGACAAAGACTCTTTATCATCTAGGCAGAAGATAGTTTTACCTAGCCATGCCCAAAAGACATAAGTATTTCTGGAAGTGAGGTGGCAGATGGGAGGTGAACCCTTGGGAAAAGATTGAAATCAACATTTTGATTAAATTACATTCTAAATGGAACCACAGAGAATAAATTAGGTGTAAACGTTATACTCAGAAAGGATTCCAAGCAAGAAATTTGGTTAAGCATTTTTCACTGCACAGAGGAAAGCCTCTTTGAGTTCACTTAAATATGGGTGAGTAAAAAGAACAGTTTTCTTAGGTCTGTCTCTAAATTCATTCTAATTGCCTTGCCAACATTCATGCTATGTAAACAAATTCTCATTTGCATTTGCTTTCATCTTTACTGCTGTTAAGTGTGATTTTAGACAAGCTAGAAAAACAAGAATGTAGTAATCTTTAGAGCTCTTCATGCTGGCCACTGCCATGTCATCCCCAGGGCCTACCAGAAGGAAAAAGCTGGGCTCTTCTGGAAACCAGAGGGGGTCAGAGCCAGTGCTATCCACTCATGGCGTTTGCACGACAAAAACACCCTTCCACACCCAGGATTAGGAAAGGTTTCCCTCAGTAGCAGGGCACTGGTGAAGACTGCCAGCACCCTACAGCCTTAGAATGAGTTTCTAACAGTGGCCCTCTTTCCTCGCTCAGTTTAAGGAAAATGCATGTCCCCATTAACTCTCTCTCTAAAGATGTTAACCATCTGTCATTCTCATTCTCCTCCTTCCCAGCTTTCATAATAACTCTTAATGCAATAAAATAGAGTCTCTCTCTCCTTCACAAGGTTGACTGCAGGTGGTCACGGTCAGAATCTCATGTAATAGCACTTCAATAGCGATTCCTGCTCTGCTAATTAGATTATGTTCTCAGCACTTGACGAAAACAGAAAAGGTATTTTAAAATAATAAAGTCAACAGCTGAGATATGACAGACAAAACTGCTAAGCAAACCTGAGATTTTAAAGTTCAAAGTAATAGTCAAGAGCTAAGAGCTTAACAGGTAAAGGCTTGAAGTCCTATCTGTGGAAAGAGAGCCCTTTTCTTTCTCCATAGTCTGGCTGATACATCAGTTCAAGCTAAAGATGGTTTTAACTTTTCAGTTCATGTACATGGTGTATAATCATCACAGCCTCGAAGTGCTCAATACCCACAACTTCAGCTAAATTCAACAGCACCTGGATTTGCCCAGCTCCTCTGAAAAACCAACCCTGTATTTCTTCTCTTCTCTGCAAAACAACTTTTGCAGCACAAATCAGATTGAACAAATACGTCTTTACAACAATATTACTTTCAAAAAATGTGTACAAGACATAAAAGTGTGATTTTCTGGCTGATGACAAAAAAAATGTCTCTTTTCTTTAAACAATGAAAAATACTACATCTGATCTTTTGTACCAAAAATGAGAACTTCTTTTGAATTATGGAATTTCCTCAATAAAATAAAATAAAATAAAATAAAATAAAATAAAATAAATTTCTGGTTCCTGCCTAACTCTACTCTCTCTGGCCTTATTCTTGCTCAAGTGCAAAACCTAAGAAATACAGTCACTGCCATACTCTCCCTTTGTATCTCATGGTCTTGCCAGGTGGCTTCAGCTGTGTTTTGTGCTAAAGAAAAAGAGTTGCCACTGCTTTTATATCTGAGTGCAAAGACTGATAGTTTAGCACATTCAGCTCCATTAGAGATTTATTATTGCCTTGGTATAGGATCTCTATTCACAGGCCATTAAGCTTCATCTTTAATATCTAAAGTAGATGGGAATTTTGTATTGCACATGAAAAAGTAATTTTGAAAGCTTCCCAAATATGTGCTATCTTGGGGTGGGAGGTCGTGGGGTAGGGGGGCACAGAATCCAACCCCTTTACATTTTAGTTTGTTAAAAGCTATGCAAATTGTTTCATCTTACTCTGAAAACCAGCCTGTGGTTACCTGAATTTTCATGGTTCCTTGAGAGAGCTACTGTTCAGATAGTTGGTGTGTTCCTTGCCACAAGCTGAGCTCTTTGGCCAAACTAGCTCCTGTAATGAACCATTATTTAGGACAAAAACAACGTTAAAAATACTGGAAGTCCTCAAAAGGTGAAATTCCTTTTCCCTGACCCTGCCATCTAGCTCTGCTTAGAAAGTTTTGTTCTTTATTGAGCTTTGCTTTCAATAGTAATTTTAAAACTGCACAACCACATGGGTTTGGTGGATGTTGGATAGCATCTGCTTAGAGCCTCCAGCACCATAAGCACACTCCTATTATCAGTATTAAATGGCTGAAAAAATCTCATTCAAGACTGAGCTTTCTTTAGTACATGAGCAAGACATGTTTTCTGTAGATTTAGCTGGAAAACCCCTGAAGAATAACTTCTGAGACTTTTACAAGCCTACCTGGAGCACAGCCAAACACATCAGTGAACAAGAAAAACTCTACCATGCCCTAACATGAGCAAGTAGCAGCCACAATTTCCACCCAGGCAGTCTGAAGACAAGACCTTGAGGCTCAAAGCTGAGGAAGAAATTTCTACACTGAAGTGAAACTCAGTGTAAATATTTGTTTTCTACTCTGAGGGTGCAAGAATATCATCTGATGGTAGATTGCATCCAAATTGTCATCTCACCTGAATTTAGCTGCCTAAAAGCTAAAGAAAGCTCACCCTTGAATGAGATTTTTAAACCATTTAGTACTAATTGGAGTATGCTGAAACTCATCTTAGCCTCTAGTCTCCCTCCTGGTGTCTGCAAAAAGACATAAGCATTTCTGGGGGTGACTCAATCCATCTATTTGGGATACCTAGAAACAATACTGTAAGTTTTGATAGCTA
The DNA here is from genome assembly GCA_025331215.1 of Actenoides lindsayi. NCBI lineage: Eukaryota > Metazoa > Chordata > Aves > Coraciiformes > Alcedinidae > Actenoides > Actenoides lindsayi. Next base: position 7,464 of record WTSP01027902.1, on the reverse strand, counting down.
AAGTTAGGTCAGGTGAGTCTGGACTGATGGTAAATTTCCATCAGGCTTACTCAGGGCAACTTTTAAAATTCGTGTAGGACCTTAGTCTGTTTCTTTCTACACTGTCATGACTGCATAAATGTCAGGGGCCTAAAGGCACCTTGATCGGTTGATAAAACTGGTAGCCATCTTCCTCTGAAATACTCCTTCCTCTGCAACCTTTTGCCTCTGAGGTCTGACTGTCTGTGTTCAAGGCTGGTCAGCTCCGAGACATGTGGCAGCATTGGTTTAGCTGTGAGCCTTTGAGATGAGGATGACTAACCAGGTACCAAGCTGTAGACAACAGCTGAAACAAACTGATCATCTTCCCTTCTATTTGCACTCATGAGACCACCTGTGGAGTACCATGTTCAGTTTGGGGTAGATATTGACAGTATTGACAAACTGGAGTCGAGCAGAGGGCCACCTTCATAGGATAACTAGAGGGCTGGCTCACACAAGTACAAGGAGAAGTTGAGGAACTGGGCTTGTTCAGTCATAAGAGGAGGCAAACATTCAGTCTTATGGTTTCAGAGTAGACAAGGAAACCTGATTGTGTGTACATGGTAAAATCACAAGAGGCAAAATTGTGCAACAGACACAAATTGCAACAAGGAAAATTCTGGCTGGATATTAACAAAAACTTCTCACTGTCAAATGTGGTCAATTACTGGAAAAAGTGTTCAGAGAAGCTGCAAAGTCTACATCTATGAGGTCAAAACTCAACTGGAAAAGACTGTGACAACTTGACCTATCTCACCATGCCATTAGCAGGAGTGGGGCTGGATGACATCCTGAGGTCCCCTCCACAAGTCTCTCTGCACTTGGAGATCACTCAGCTGCCACTAAGCCAGCTTCAGACCTCCACTAACTTGAGTGTGGGCTTTCTATCCATTCTATTTCATTACACCTGGAAAACAGGTATAAAATCAATGCTGAAAATGGGACAAAATATTGAGATATAATTTAAAAAGTACAGAAACTAAGAAATATTTTTTCAATGTTTCCCACTTAAAACATTTTATTTTTGTTTGTTGCTCCAATTCTTCATGTGGTTTTTCTAACCTCCACTGCCACATGCATGTATGTGGGTAAAGTCGTTAACAGTAAAGATTGAGATATATGACTAAGAAGTTTTCTTTACTAAAAGGATGTTCGTTTTGACCAAAAGATGACAGCCTGTAATAGTTTCCAGCTCCCCATTTCTGAGCTAAGATAATACTGGGTGTGCCACTCCTATCGGCTCCACCAAGAGACACCTCTCCATATTGTCATGTTATTTACTGTTTGATTCCTTTGAATTGTAGCAGTTAGCCAGATATTTAAGGAGACCATCCCTCTCAGGGACAGATGCCTGGCTTTGTAAACACTCATTTCCTCATCTCTTTCATTTCTGAAAGAGTATATAGGTTGGGCCTCTGCAATCACTTGGCAAGGAATAGGGGAACAGAGGGGTAGAGGCTGTCCAAATGGTCTCTTACTACAATCATACTTAACAAAGCTTCTGTCTGACCTGCCTTAAATTATACTTCTGTAATCACACTGTCTGCAGATTCTCCAACACATACAAATAATAAATAAATAAATTGGAACTGCTCAAACTTGTACAACTTAAATTACAAAAGGGCTTTCACACCTCACCAAAGTACAGAATGAACAAAGCTCAAAGTGAAAAAAACCTGATTATCCAAAAATCACATGACTGAAACAAGATGGAAAACTTAAAGGCATTTTTCCTCTCTACAACAGTTCCCAAAGGCAGTAAGGGGAGAAAATCTGATAGAATCTATTCTGCATTCAAAGAGACATAAAGCAGAATTACTGAACAAGTGTGGAGAGAAGGAAGTGAATAGCCTGGACAACGTTCAAGGCAGTGATGGCTGTGAACACTGATGTTCTTACTGCAATTCCCAACTAAGTCAATTTAATGTGATGACAAACAGCAATAAAACAATGCTGCATCATGCTCCTACCATAACATCATGACGCTGCACATTACCATTTAAAGATAATTAACTTACTTAATCATAAAATTTTGTCGCAGACCCTGGCCTTAAAGTGTACCAAGAAGATACAGAAGTTCTGCACCAAAGTAGAATTTGAGATTGACAGCAGTTTCCCTTTGTGTGACAAAATTGTACTTCTGCACAAGTACGTGTTTCCTGGTTTATCATTGTTAAATTTACTGCTTTCTCTGGGGCCTTTATTGCAGCACCCATTTTGTTAATTGAAGAAGAATATTTCTTTAATCTCTCCAGCAGTTGCTTTGGTTATTAAAGCTACTCTGTATATAGTCTGCATCTCACACACCACAAGGGGTGTAGATTTATGTTACAAAGGTTTTTGTCCCAGTTTTTCTTGCTTTGTAGAGAAACAGCACATCCCACTTGCTAGTGGAATAAATACTCTCTTCTTCAGAGCATGGGGCTGTCCTATAGCATCAGAGGAACCCTCAGTCTTGTTCAGATTCCCTCCACTTAAGTAGGACATTGTAATCAGTTCCTGAAATTTGCAGAGCTTGGGTAAGGGTCAAAACTCTCTGAATTTCTTCAGAAATGTTCTTTCCTAAACAAGTTTGATTAAAATTTTTCTATTCCATGCAAGATTCTACAAAGAACTCAGTTGAAGAACTTCCTTTGTAAACCCATGGATAAGATGCTTGCTTCCTAGGACTACACAAATGGGAGAAAGCATATAGTTTCTGAATCAGGATCAAAAGTCAAGTAATGTTGGTTTACTTCCAGTTTGCTTATATCTATCAGCTTGTTTGATTTTGCTTTGGTTTTTTCCATGATTTTCCAGATCAGCTGGATTGATGGTTTTGATATATTTTCTTTGAAATAAAATTACTCCTATCTTGGAGCAAACTCCTGATATTAATTCTTTTATCACTGTCCAAAACATTTTGAAGATGAACCTCTCAATTATCAATTTATCACTTGCAAGACTGTTGAAGACAGGTAGTGTTATCTGCGATGAGTAACACAGGCTGAATTCTCTGCTGTCATCTCTTTGCTTTTATGGCTTAGCTATGGCAGCATAAAAACTAATTGCAGATTTTTCTAAAGCTGCTGTGGCTATGCATTCAAACTGTGCTGGTTTTGGCCTGGATAGAATTCATTTTCTTCATAGTAGCTAGTACAAGGCTATGTTTTGGATTTGTGCAGAAAACACAGTAATGTTTTCACTTCTGTTGGGCAGTGCCCACATGGAATCAAGTCCTTTTCTACTTCTCACACCACCCCACCAGCAAGTAGACTGGGGGTGCACAAGAATCACAGAATGTTTGATGTTGGAAGGGAACTCAAAAGATCATCTAGTCCAACCCCACTGCCAGAGTAGGATCACCTAAGGCAGGTTGCACACGATTGCGTTGAGGTGGGCTGGGGACACAACTGTGACGGCTGTACACCCACCTGCTGATGGGAAGCAGTGAATTAATTCCTTGTTTTGCTTTGCTTGTGTGTAGGCTTATGTATTACCTATTAAACTGTCTTTGTGTGAACCCATAAGCTTCTCACTTCTACTCTTCCTATTCTTTCCCTCATCCTACTCAAAAGAGTCCCCCCTCTAACTCCCCCATTTCTGCTCACAGCATGAGTGACTCTGTGAGGCTTAGTAGATGTCTGGGGTTAAACCAGAAGACAAACACAGAGTACCCATCCTCTCTGAAAGCTCTGCAATCTTCACCATTTTATCCACACAGCTGAAGGAATACAATTAATGCTGCATCACAACAGCATCAATGTAGTAAAACTCAACTCAAGACTGTATAGGAGGGGAAGATGAAGCAGAATGGATTTCACCATTGTAAGGGACCATTGATTAGTTGTCTCAAACATCGCCCCTATAGGGGAAAAACATTTCTTGTGAAAAGATTGTGTGGGAGCTGTTTGTTTCAACGTTGCTAACCACAGAGGAACACCATCAACCGTTAACCACAGAGGAACACCATCAACCATCTACTTCGGAAAGTACCGCAAAAGAAGGAAATTGGTTAAATGGCGCCTGCCTATCCACTAATTCGTCAAACTGCGCATGAGAAGGGGCCTGGGGTCATTAGTTTACACCCACCCCTCTTTTGGAGACTACCAAAAGATCCCTCAGTGATGGTACTGGGCACGTGCATCAGCTGCAGGAGTGATGTAACGCAGGGGCAAGGCAATGCAAAGCAGTTCCAAGAAGTAATTGACTATCTCCTGGAAGAGAAGGGGATACAGACAAAAAATGATGGATATGCAGACTGAGAGACAGAAGCTTCTTCCACCAAGAGAGTGTGGCCAACAGGACACCACTGGAACATATGGGTGGTACGTTAATCTATGCTTCTTCTTCTTTCCAACTTTGTTTTTTTCTCTTCCCTTCTCTTTCACTAAGTTGCAAGAGCACTGATAAAGTGCCATTGGCTGTCAAGTGACATCTGATCTCATTTATGTCTTCATTTCACCCTGGAGCAGTCCTTTGAGTCCTCAGTCATATTGGGGACCGAATCAGACTTTAACAACCTTCTGACGCTGTCATGCCTACAAGGATCAAGATGCACATGCCCAAGTGCATTTGAGGACCAGGCTTGCATGCCTCTAAGACAGCTGGCCACCATTACTTGCTGTGAAGGAGGACAAGGTGTACAGTTATCAAATCCTCACTGCTTCTTCAGGGTTTTTCTCAGATTGGTTTTAAATATACGTACTCTTCATGAACAGAGATTGTGATTCTCTCTCTTCATTCTGTCTCACCTCTGTGAGTCATTAGGATTTTCACACAGCTCATTTTTCTCCTTATAGGTGTCTTATCTCCAGTCCTGTTATCTTCCCACCATATATCTCAATGGCTACAGCATGACCTTCGTTTCAGGCCAACTTTTGTTTCAGGGATGTCTTGAGAAACTGCATGTAGGAGGTTTGGAATCTTGATAACCTGCTAATCTAGGTGCTATCAGCACACCTCTTGTGGATCTTATATCCCCTCTTCGGTTGTTACTATTGATTACCCCATAACCATTGAGGCAAAAGTGGTCCTTGGCCCAGGAACAGGCCCTGCCACCTCTTCCTCAATACTGAGGGACTGAAGAAAGAACACTTGAAGTAACTCAGAGATATCTGATTAAAATTAATATGCTTGAGTATTTTCAAATACAAATCCTATTCATCAAACTTGTCTCTATGATAACACAACATTCCATAGTATAGAATATTCACATCTCATGTGAATATCATGAGTCATATCAATGGTTGTCTTAAAACAGTCATAGAAAGACACAGAAATTTGTCAAAGTACTTTACATGCTTCCCAAATGAAAATACATTGACAAGTATACAGGAATTTTCATTTTGAATATGCTCATATGGTCATATCTTGATGATGTCTAAACAGGATTTGCACACTAATTTTTCCTTTCTGTGAAATATATCCTCAAACGTTTCTTGAAGCAGCTTTACATAGTGCTAATTTCTCTTGAACTATGTTAATTCATATTAAATATTTTTTCTGTATCCACCAAGGATCCAGAGTGTTCAGATACATCCTGTTATTCTGTTAAGCTTTTTAGGTTTTAGTTTGTTTGTTGGTTGGTTTTTGGTACACTACTTTTCTGCTTTATCCATTAGCTCATAAATTATAACCTGATTTTCTCCCTGCTCAACTTGGCAGGCTTGCATACTTTCTTCTCCTATTCATTTACTCTCTTATGAATTTATGATGCTTTTCTTTCCATTTTAGGTATCCCTCAGTGGTTTTATTTAAGGTGCTGACCTCAATGGCATTATATGTATTATAAAGCTAACAAATACAGGACTGAACCCTTTGTTTCCAAGTTATTCAGAGTTTGTACATATCATTACCTGTGAACAATTTTCCTTAATCTTCACTTGAATTACTTTGGTTTTTAAATAAATGACTACTGAAGGTTGCTGAATTGTCTCCCTTCTGGGGGGTAAATCCCAAAGAACCAGTTTTCAGTTGTTCATTGGAACATGTCTCCTTTATGAAAATAGTACCAAAAATCTGAGTATGCGTATTTAGTTTAATGTTGTTCTTTTCTGATGCATTTATTAATATTGTTATGTTATATGCAATATGTCCTTTATACTGCACATCATCCAACTATCCTCACCTCTGCTGTGAATTTTCACTTAGACTAAAAATCCTTTCTTCATTCTCCTTGTCTTTTTCCTAGATTGGCTTTTACCAAGGAAAACTACATTTATGGGATTTTTTTAATCACTCCCACAACAGGCTGCCGTTTCTCATCTATTTATGCAAACAGATGCACAACCCGAACAGCCATTAATTCTTGTTAAATGTATTGCAAGTAAACCCAACAAAAATCACTTTTATTTTATTTGAATAGTCTTGTCATAAGCAATGATGAAGATCACCAGCAGACACAGAAAATGACTATATACATATCACAACCCCAAACTTATTTGCCTCTCAACATCTTTTAGAAAGAAAGCAGTTTAATCAATGGACATCTCTTCAAAACATTTTGCTGGGTTTACTGTATCTCTGTTAATACATTTTTCCCCAAATCACAATCCCAATTCCACAAGACACACATCTAGGTGAAACAGCACCAAAACAAAACTAAACATGAGGTGAGAGAGATTGTGACCTGAAGAGTTCCATTCAACAGAAATTTCACTTCTCTTCCTTGTCCTTCATTCCTCCAACTGTGCTAATTAATTGAAGACTACCAAGAAGTTGCTTCTACCTCTCCATGTAACTGCTCCAGGAAAGGAGGAGAGAGAAAAACCCAAAATACTGAAGTCAGTCTTCTAAGAAAATATTTCAGCACATGCTTAATGTTAAGCCCACACATGAGTCATCTCGTCCGTGCACAAGAATAACTGGATAAAATGCTATGGTCTGTTACACACTTGTTCCTCATGCCTTAGTAGCTGCAAAGCTTCTTCCATGATCCTTATCAGCAGTGTCCATCATTTTTGTATGTGAGCGTTGTGACCTACTTTTCAAGACCTTCAGGTATGATTATTGGCTAATTTTAGCACTCTACTGATTCATTTTGATGTTGCTACCTGTAGAGGGCTACCCACTGCGGAAATGCACCTCTTTCCCCGAGTTTACTTACACACTTTCACCAGCCTGGGACCACAGATGCCAAGTCTCCTGCAAGTCTGGACTGAAATGGAGATTTCTCCTATGAGCTGCTACAAACAACAAGGATGACCCTCAGGAAAGGTTGGGGTCAGGTTGCCAGTAGTTACAGCTAGCCTCTGCATGCTCACAGAACGGCAGCTTATGGCCTTGTGGAAATAAATTCTTTCTTTCTGTTTTCCTTTCTTTGTTGGCAGCTTCTCCCAATGACCTTTATTCAAAAAAAAAAAAAAAAAAAAAAAAAAAAAAAAAAAAAAAAAGGGAAAGGGGGGGAGGGGGGAAAAAAAAAAGGGGGGGGAAAAAAAAAAGAGCAAATAAAACAATCAGATT
>WTSP01027901.1:0-33925 GCA_025331215.1 Actenoides lindsayi | reverse complement strand
CGCGGCGGCGGCGTCTCCACCGTGGCGCAGTTACCATGGGACGGACGCCCTCTCCCTCCGGAAGTCACCGCCGGGAGGGCGGGGAGAGGGGAGCGGGGGCGGGGAGAGGCGCCATCTTGAGTGCGGCACCCGGCCCAGCCCCTGCCCTCCGTCATCTTGAGCGTGGCATGGCCACAGGGTCGTGAGCTCACCCAAAGGCCTGTCCCCATCCCCATCCTCCCCCTGCTGTGGGTCCCTGGGCCCGACACCCGAGAGGGGGCGGAGATTGTGCTGGGAAGGTGCCACGAGTGGAGGCTTTCTAAAACTTTCCATACAATGACGGCCTTAGACACACAGTTGTAAAAGATCTAAACAGAGGGGAAGGCATATCTAGGGTTGAAACGATTCTCTTCAGGATAAGAAAATTAAAGTAAGGAAAAGAAAATGAGCATAACACTGCTAGTGTGTTTGTTTTTTACTAGAGGAATTAACGAAGAAACTAAACCTCTATCAGCAGCTGCCCTGTAACTTGACATGGTCACAGAGGGTCTCTGGCCCCCCCTGAACATGAACATGGCAGAAAGGCCAGGAAGGAGGGGAGCATGATGAGGGGCCCAGGCTCACTCCTCAGTCTCACCTGCAGCCCGGCAGCCAGGCTCCCTGGGACACGGCAGGAGCTATGGTGGTCTCTGGATGGTTTCATCTCAGGCTGTTGCACAGATCCCTTCTCTGGCCCCTACAGCATCCCTGTGCAAACCATGCTGTGTCCTTGATCTTTCAAAGAAATGTTACTGTTTTCTGTTAAATTACACATAGAAAACAAATCTAGTGCTGAAAGGCTAGGAAAAGCTTGCTACAGCCGTAATTGTGCCATCTTGTGCATATGCTTTAGGTTTTAATTACATGATTGCATACCATTTTGTCCCACAGGACCTCAGCCTCAGCGCACAGAATGGGCTGAAATATGGACGCATTGTTACTCAGAGATGCGGAGTTGCCTAACTTGTTGGTTTTTGCAGTTCACATAAAAGTAATTTTTAAAACCAGAATAAAACTTTGGATAAATCTCTTGTTATCCCTTGCACATGTTACACTTTCATCCTCTCACTAGAGTAATTGGCGCTAAAGATCGCTTTGAAGGACATGAAACTAACTCAAAGGGTCAGGCTGTCTATAGTTTGAGATTAAGAAACTGCAGCCCCAGACAGAGACACTGACCCCTTTCCTTCTCATTCTTCCTCTAGGGTACAGTTGACACGGGCTTTATTAAAGGCTCATTATAATCTTGAGTTCTGACTCAGGTCTGATCCTAAACACCAGCAGTGTATTTCCTGCATCAGCCCAAGAGTTGGTGTTTGGTCAGATCAGAGAACAAAATGCTGTGGAAGTTAATGTTTCTAACTCTGTCAAGTCTGGCACTAGAGCTGCACTCAGGGAGCGGAACATATGAATTTTAGAGACTTTTTTCCCCTGCTACTCCACCTGTGCAAGTAGAAGAGGAAAAGGTCCAGCTCCTCTGGCTGCAGAGGTACTTTGCTGCCAGGCCGGGTTGCTTAATATAATATTCTGCCACTTAGTCTGGAATTGTGTTGATTTCTATCAGCTGAAGTGACTACTAAGTCATATTATGCAGCTTTTAACTCCTGTGACACCTTCCGTTTTGGGGTGGTTTTTTTTTCCCCCTCGTAAAAATACACCCCCAGAATATAATTTGTGCTTCAGTGATCCTCCACTGAAGTACGAGGACATCGAGAAATTTAATAGACCTGCGTTTCCACACGCCAGCCCCTGTCTTTCAGTGCCATCTAGTGTTCACGCCTGGAAGAGGTACTGTAACTAATGAAATTGCTCATTAAATCGATTTGCCATAATTAACACATTTTGGAAAATGATAGATGGCTCTGACAGAAGCTTTGAAAATTAAAAAAATATTTCTATAGATAAAACTGATAGCTATTCTTTTTTATTATTATTATTTCATGGCATTAAATTTTGAGAGATCTCACATTATTTCAAATCAATAGCACTCACAAATCAAACAGATGTATATCAGTTACTTACTTTTGGCTATGTTGTTCTCTACAACTAATTATATTGCTTTATGAAACAGTGGACAAATAACCAAACCAACAAACCACCACCCCAAACAAAAACCTGCAATAATCTAACACCCTACTTCATTTTCAGCTCTCCCAAAAAGGAGTAGCCATCAAGATCAGAGCCTAATCAAAATTTGATTTGCAAAGTAGAATTGCAAACGTTGGAGTGACAGATCTTTCAGTCCATCTACAAAAAGGAGCAGGGTGGTTTTTGAAACAAGGAAGAGACAAAAATAAAAAAGAGAGATTATTCAGAGATCACCTGTCTTCAGTTTCTTATCTGTTCTCCTTTGATGTTTTTTGTTACAGTGACTTCTTATTCTCATCCCCAGTCCATAGTCAGCAGCTAAGTAGTTCATAACCATTGAAACACCTTTGTCTGATTTTTACTACTGAACTTGATTAAGAGACAAACATGAGGGACTTATGAAATCTCCCTGTATTACTACGAAGAAAGCATTTAGTAGCCAGTACAGATAATTCTCCCCTGAAGATCTCAGATTCTAAATTAAGATACAAAACCTGAGTAGCAAATATGATAAAAGGAACAGGAATACAGAATTTTATACAAAAGGTTTGTGCATGCTCAGGTCCTTACGTACATTTAACAAACCTTACTCTCCCTCCCTGGTCATGAAAGAATTGGAAAGTCATTATTCTCTGAATTAGTCCAGCTAAAAAGGAAACAAAGCAAGGTGCTCAGCTGCTTTCATTCCAGTGAAAATTTAATTTAATTAGAGAAATTTCAGATCACACTTCTGGCAGCTGTGTTTATCACATATTCTTCAAAGGATAGGAATTAGCATTGACTGACATTAGCATCAAAGCTCATTTATTCACCCGCCCACATTCTACCAGCTATTCTGAGTTTGTCTGTTTATTTAGCGCTTTAACAACACCACTGTAAATAAGACTTCATTTTGAAGCACGTGGGGGTTTTGTCGTAGCATTTAGCACGGACTTCTTCTGTCACAGTAGAACCCCTCATTGCAGGTTTTATGAAAGAGCAGCTGGCTGTTCTCCAGAAAAGACATTTTAAACTGTTAACAGGGACATAAACTGGGATCCAGAATATCATCTTTCTTTTTTTTTTTTTTTTTGTCCATAACTAGAAAATACCTGTCTTTCAGCAGGGAGTGGGGTGGGGGAAGTGCCAGGAACTACCTGTCATCCCTTAAGCTGCAGAAGACTGCCCAAGTTCTAAACCAGATAGGTCATAGGGCTTCTGAACTTTGGGGTTCGGGGAAACCAAACCGTTTCACAGCTGTATTGTCCTTGCTGGCTCATATGGAGGTGTGAGCACTGCCCGTTCAGTCGTAGCAAACAACCTGCTGTCATCTCTCATGAATTAAAAATAGGTTCTTGCTGCTAAAGATCATCTTTTATTTTGTATTTGTCCTGGCAAAACACAACTTGGTCCCTGATTATTGCTGCTGGAGCACAGACAGGAGTGGGGTGGCTGGATCACAGCTCATCTGCCTCTTTGGGAAGCACATAAAGAACTGCTGCTACATCAGACCAGACATGTCAGCAAGAGGAATCTGCTCCCTACATTACAACCTCAAGCCCTTCTTCCTTCCAGAAAGAAGCAGTTTGGCTGGGGGCTCATGGGCTTATTCTTCAGTTATCAGCAGTAGTTTGCATATAGTCATGATTGTTCATGGATGACAAAATTTAATTTCAATTGCTTTCAAAAAAGAGGCAAAGGAAATAACTCCATTTCACTTTTCAACCAGTGGAACCCAACTGAGCTGACAGAGCATGTTCACAGCAGGCACCCTTCGCTGAAAGAATCCCTCCAGATCTCACCTTTACCCCCGACCTGCCACAGATATCATCAGGTACAAACTAGAAGCAGCAAAAAGAGGCAATCTGACAAGAGCTGAATAGGGTGCAAATGGAGCCTCCCGTGTATATTTCCCAGACAAAAATGTCTGATCACAAGCCTCTGTAATGCTTTGCTTACTTATGAAATCAGAAGAAAACCAGTAAGAGCCGCTCTGCAAGCAAAGGGACAACGTGGGCATTTGCTGCCTTGTAGTGAAGCATCAAAACTGATGATGGAAATGGTTATTCCTTCCCAAACGTTTCTCATGCTACCAGCAGAACAGTAGCCTCCCCTAGACAGTGTTGTCGACATTGCCACAAGCTGAAAGAAAAACGTCAGAGCCCTCTCTTAAAGATGTAATTCAGAAGGGGAACAAGGAACAGCATAGCTGTAAGTTGTCTCTCCAGTGGGCATACAATTTTGAAGGGAAATCAAATTTAAAAGAACCCAACAATGAAAACAGATGAGAGAATGACTAATGGGAATAAATCCCACAGCTTTGACTATAGCATTACTTTATCAAATCCCAGGACAGAATTATCATAAGACAACAGTTCTCTGTAATGGAAATAATTTAAGTTTCAATATTTCATCCAGCACTGCAAGACAGGCCAGTGGAGTGTGACATCTTAGCTGGAACATTTATAGATGCTGACCACTGGTTTATATGACAGGAGTTGAAAGGTGAAGAATTCAACTCTCCAATTCTGAAATTAGGAAGAAACAAAAATGCCAAGGAAACAAGACACTCAGCAGCCTGTGAGAAAATGATGGAAAATTCATGGCTTTCAATCACTTACAGCACTTGTTATGCAGAAATAGACTGAGCTCTCAGTTTTGCTTGGAGATTGTGTCACTTCCAATATGCCCTGTGAGACTCAAGCATGGGTTATAGAGGTGATTTGCATATATATGAATGGAACATCTACTTTCTGTGATTGTATTTCCAAAACTTGGGTTTTACTAGTTGAGAAAGTAAACAGCTTTTTAGAGGGGAATATTTTTGTAAAAAATCTTCATGCTCTAAACCATTACAATCAGTCTAACTTTTTTTTTTAAAAAATACTATTTTTAAGAAAAAAAAAAGGTTAGCACACACAACAGAGTAGCACTGATTTACATTTTCAGCTGACAACCCAGCGACGGGAGGATTTTATTTATTCTATTTAGCTCGCCAGAAACCACACAGGCCTATGCAAACCCAAATTTTGCACGTGTTTTCTCTCAACTACCAAGAAGCTGTCAGGGGGAAGCATAATTTAGACATCTCTTCAAAAGTGTTGTCCAGAAAACTCATCTTGCATAGTACTTTCCATAACTCACTCTTCCAGATGTTCTTCTCACTTTCTTCATGCATACAAGCAATCGGAAAAAGTGCAACGAAGAGTAGCTTAGACAATACTCGATATCTCATGAGAAGATTACTGAAGCAGTGTATCCACTAGGATATGTAAATGCTTCTTTTATTAGCTTGGTTGATCTATAAAGCCAATTTACCTTCTTGCAATTACTGACAGACATTTTAGTTTGAAAAAAAATAAAAGAGGGAATCTGGAGAGAAAGAATGAATAGAATCATGATTATTAGTGTTCACCCACTTGCTTTGCTGAATATTTTAAAAGGTAAATTTTACATGTTTGCAGTCAGCTAAAGTTCTTTTTTTATTTTTCTCATTCTCTTACTCTGATGAATGAAAAAAAAAAAAAAAAAAAAAGAAAGAAAAAAGATCTGCAGCTGCCCAGAACAAAGAGGACTTTGAAGGCTGATTTATGTATACCGGGATATTGCATTCCACTGTAATGCCCCAGACAGCAAGTTTTCCATATTCAGAAGTGATCAGCTAATGACAGATCCAAGATCCATGTATCAGAAAATAAGAACTTCAGTTAAATGGGAACTAGAAGCTCCAACTATCTCCTTAGCTTACATAAAGTGGTAGATGCCACAGAGGCCATATTCTTCCTCACAAAATTACTTTTTCCTCTTCAATGATTGCGTTGCTTTTTTCTTGACTGAACAATAAAATCTTTCTATGCTGGGCAAAGGAAGGAGATGTGTTATGCCATGGCCTGATAACAACTCATTCATAGCCTACAAATTAATTAGAGATATATTTGAATGTCAACATTCCGTATTTAGTAGTCGAGACACTTTTTGGGTCACATTCTGGATCTTCATTAGTATTTGCAAAAAGCACTTTAGGAGAAACCCACTGTTTACTTAACTGATCCATATTCAGCACTCTGTGCCCCAAGGAGGCTTTTTTCACTCAGAGTACATATCATTTCTCTCAGCTCTCTCTCCACCATCTCCATATTCCTGAAGACAAAACAGTAAAACATGCAGTAGATAAAAGGTGACTGATTTTGGTACCTTCTGTTAGGAGCACTTAAAAAATTATAGTTGACCCAGCTCTTCTAGTTACCTTGAGCACAGAGGTTCCATAACATACAGCTGATTTATGGCTGTAGCTTATGTGGTGAAGTAATAACAAGACATTTGCAATTGCAGAAGCCAGAAAACATAGTTCAAGTAAATACTGAAAAGCAACAATGTGCAAATCTGCCCTTATGTTTTAGAAACAGACCAGTTTTGCTTTAAGCAGCAAAAAGCTGCACGGAATCTGTGTTAGAACAGGCTGGGTGAGCTGTATTCACCACTGGCTCATGTTTCAAGCAGGGTCTGAAATGTAAATCCTCCTCTGATACCCTTTTCCTCTCATGTTACTCCACCCCCCTATGCAAGCATGATAAAATGCAATTAAATAGGTTTATGCATCAAAAGTTTAAATTTTAGGCTGGTAAAGGAAAGAAGAATAGCCTTTGATGAATGAGAACCAAGCTCAAGTGGAAGATCTCAGAATATGATGAGAGGGATGAGGTCCCCTTTTACAATTCAGTTACATCACACCTAAAACTTGAACTACACTGTCATTTTTACCTATTCCTTTTTCACAGTAGACATTCACTTTAAAGAACAAACTGGCACAAGCTGGTACTTCAGGCCTTTAGGGAAGTTGTGTTGTGCATGAATTGCAAGAACTCACGCCCAATTCATCTCTGAAGTGAAATTCTGTGTAAAACTAACAAACTAGAACTTGAAATACAGATTCAGACAGCTTTAACAACTTGTGGGACCCCTTCATTTACAGGCAGTCCTCAGCAATGCAAAGTAACTTAAAATTATGAAGCTTATAATCTCCTATCAGCACATATTAAAAAAATTAAAAATCCCATCATTTCTGTAGAATTTTATTACTGGCAAAACTCGACTTCACCACAATTTTCAGTCATCTTTGCTTACAAAATTTCACCTGGTTGATCATCTATGCAGCGTTTCCTCAAGAAGCACTGGGACATGCCTTTGATCAGCTAAGCGCCCAGTACAACAACCATTGTCACAACCATCAGTAACCAGTCTCTCAGCATAACAAAAGAGGGCAGGTTATTGTCTTCCTGGCAGGAGTTAGTAACAGATAATTAGAGTCAGGTTATTCACCTGGATTACCCAACAGCCAACGACACTAATAAAATCAGGAGTGTTGCAACACAATAACACGATTTAGAGACTTTCAGTGAGATGGTGACAGAAAAACATTTTAGAGTTTGTTTTTTGGGAGTAGGTTTGTATCACTCACATTCCCAAGAGTCCTTTGTCATTAGACAAAGTTTTCTAAGGTGCTCCTGTATTTCTTGAGGTTTTTCCTCAGGAGGTACTATTAACCTAATACCGTGACTTTGGCCCTAAAAATGAGCCAAATATTTGTCCCCAAAGACTAGACCAATGTTGATTTCTGATTCTGCTACCAGAACTAATAATGAAGTGAACAATCTGGCCATGCATCCACATCACCTCTGCCATGCACCTCCACCTCAATCTGTTTGGGGAATAAACGTCCTAAGGGGTTTTTTTGACTTCTTTGTTCACTTTCAAATATTATTTACAATCAAAATCCAGCTTAAATGAAATAACTTCAGAACATACAGAAGGACTAGTGCATGTAATGAGACACATAAACTAATAATCACACTCAAAGCTCTACTAAAGCTTTCGATAGCAGTGAAAAAAATATTACAGAGCCAAATTTGTGCTAACAGTAGACTGTTCAGGGCTGAAATTAACTTTTAACATATTTTGTGGCATAAAGCATAATAGCAGAGTTAAAGTCTAATGAAGCACATCCTCTCCATTGTCCTAAACAAGATACAAATCTTATTTACCCGGTCTGTGTCCTGTTAAGTTCCTCTACTGCATATTTATATCTGGGCTCGTTGAGTCCAAACAGCACAGCAAGCATCCTTCTGAGGGATTTACAAGCTGAAAACATACAAAAGATAAAAAACTGGAACATCCTCCTCCTATTAAAGGGCTTTTTGCAACAGGCATCTTACATGTTGGCAGAAAATTCTATGGAATGATCGTACATATGGACATTAAGGATCAGCAAGCAAGATGACACAGGGCATAATTCATTTACTTAGGGAAAATCTTCTCCTTGCTTGAGAAACCTCCTACATAATCCAGCCTTTACAACTTTTTCCAAAGGTCTGGCCAGCATTTCTGGGATAGCCATATCTCACTCCAGTCCCTGTCTAAAGAATTTCTTCCAGGCTATGTTTCAATTAAACAAATTCACCTTGGTTTAATTCATTACATGACCTCATTACTACCTCAGAACAATTACCATTTCCTTCTCCTTACGTATGTCTGCCTAGCTCTGTGTAGGGGTGAAGAAACGGAACTGACATCTTTTATATTTTAGGCAGCTGCTGAAGAAAATGAGCTCATGGCAACTGCTTTCATGCCCCACCTTTTCAAATGCAGCACTGCCCTGCCTACAGCAAACTGACAGACATCGCCTGGAGTAAACGTTGGCCAGCACAAGGCAATGTTCTTGCAGCAATGATCACTATAATCTTTTTTCTTTACAGCCTCAGTTCCTGCCTCTGGGCCAGTTTCTCCTGCTTCACCAGTCCTTACACCCTCTCTACATTTGTAGCATGCTTTCTCCCTTTAGTTAGGCCAGTCCAACCTCAGATGTTCAACTGCTTTTCATAAAAATGCTGTAGACTTAGCTTGAAACCAGCTCACTTGCTGCCTACTAATTAATATACCATATTGTAGTTCACACTGATTGTAATACAGTACTAAAAGTCACTGACACTTACCAGAGACTTTATTCTCAGTTACTGATAACCTGTTGTTAGCACTGTAATATTTTGTCCCACGTAGGGAAGAAAAGGACTTCTAAATGTTTGAAAACATGGGTAGGAGTAAAATGATATGTTTTCTCTAGCCCCTGTTAAAACAATTCTTTGTTTTCTTCACTGCTGTAAACCACAGAGGAACAAGGGCATTTCAGAATGCTGAGATTTGCCAGACACCATCACTGGTTCAGCTTTTGCTATCCCTCTGAACATCTGCCCAGGATATAAGTATACAAGATGGAGAGAAGATTCCTGTCTGGAAGGGACACAGCGCAATCTACAGAATTACTTTTTTTTTTTTCCCCAGCATGCTTAGACTTTTTAAAAAGACTACTTGAAAGTGAACTCAGTTAAAAAGAAGTTCAAAGTTAGAACACATGCTTTGGATGTTTCTTCATTACATTTTTTTCATTAAATCCCCTACTTGTATTGAATAATGGAAAAGGGATGCTGTATACTGTGATCATTTATCATTTCTCCCCTAGGATTCATGCCTTCTTATCAGCTGGCGAGAGGGGACTTTGGAGCACTGCCTTTGGAGCTGGGCAGGATTGCAGGAGGAAGAGGAAAGCTGTTGTCTGTTGGACCCCATCCTCAGTCATGGAGAGCCTGGAATACATGAATGAAACAGAAGACTGAAGAGTGACGAGGAAGAAAAGATGGTTTTATAACAAAGGCAGCTGGAAGGTGACACACAGTTGGACACCACGGCAGCCTCTGCCCTACAGCTCCTATACAATCTCTGCATGAGTTTTGGCCATTCATAGCTGTATGACGCGTGCTTGCTGGGGTCTGGTTCGAAACACTTGCCATACTTTGACAGAAGTGTGAACAATTCATAGTCTCTACAAATGTACACGGTAGGAAAGCTATCCATCCTGTGACATGCTAAATGTCCCATGACATTTCTAACTGTATACATTAGTTGGTTGCTGATAACCTTGACTCTTTTTGTGTATTGTAAAGAAATCATATTTGCAGAGCAGTCAGATATTTCTCTGACACCACTCCTCAAGAACCAGGAGATGAACAAGTCCCCATACTGTACAACATTTTGATGTTGCACGGCAAATAAAAGAAGACAGACTGCACAAATATGTAAAATACACTGAAAATAACCCATGCTCTCTTGAATGAGTAACTATTCCATGCATAAAGTCCTCTGTAAAAAATAGTGCATGACCTTGTAATTAAAACCTATCGCACTGCATAAGGACAGAGGACTGAATTGAGATTTCATATAGCTATTCATAGTTTTTTACTTAACTAATTTTGCCATCTTACATTGCTTTTAGATGTTTAACTGCAGTGTATATATTATATTCATAACTAATACATTACACAGTAATAAACAAAAAATAATCTGCCA
Organism: Actenoides lindsayi; assembly: GCA_025331215.1. Lineage (NCBI taxonomy): Eukaryota > Metazoa > Chordata > Aves > Coraciiformes > Alcedinidae > Actenoides > Actenoides lindsayi. The sequence continues at coordinate 23,443 of WTSP01027901.1, read as the reverse complement.
TAATGCCATACATGGAGATGTGATGTTTACTTACAAAATCACTGGCAACAAAAAGCACATTTAATGTGAGAGGATGAAATGGCAGCAAGTAGCTTCACATGGCTTCAAATAAAAAAAGGTCAGCCATGGGTCTGATTTTTCTTAGAAGATTTACCAGTATTTCACTGTCAGAACAGGGGGATAGATGGAGCAGGGCTCTGCCTTGGACATTTATACTTCAAGTGTTTTCATTAGCAAATGGGTTGATGCGATAGACACACCTATAAATACATTTTTGCAAACAACTGAGAATAACATGCACAATAGGAATATAATTCAAAAGAATCTCTACAAAAGAAATATTCTGAAAAAAAAACCAAACCAGGATGTAAGGAAATAATTTCAGAGTTCTGCACTTAGACAAGATGGGAAACAGCTGCCCAGATAGCAGATATGCACAACTCTGTCTTGGTGAGCCCCAGCTGGAGGCTTCTGTTCCACTTTGGACATAACAGCATTTGAAAAGCATGTGGACAAATGAGAGAAAGTCCAGAGGACAGCAATAAGAATAGAGTAAGTATCTTGGGAACCAGAACTAAGGCAGAAAGATGTAAAGGGATAGCAGTGTTTAGTCTACAGATAGAAAAGCTAAGGGGAGGCGTGGTAACAGTCAAAACCAGGAAAAGATTGCGTAAGACAAAAGGGTAGTTTGTCAATAAGACAAGAGAGGAACTTGAAATGCAGACAGCATGAACTACATGAAATAAAAACTCTGTTAGTGAAAGGATTCAAAACCACTATAGCAAATTACCTGGGGAGCTGATGAAGTAACCATTACTAGAGCTCTTGAAGAATAAATTTGATGAGCTAGTCCAGCATTACTCTATCCGTCTTAGAGCAAGAAGCCAAAAAAAATGGTCCATCCTTAATTAGAATCATCCTGATTCTTCTGCCATGCTGGTCTAACTGTGAAGGTTGCACAACATTCATAACCTACCTAACATACTGCACCCTGGTTGTTACTTACCTGTGTGATAGTCAGTTTTTTCCGTTGTTTTCAAATTGTTCTTTTCCTTGCACTAAGGCTGCCTGTAGGTATCCAAACCCAAAAACAGACCCTTTCTGGGTATTGTAAAATGCATCCTTTGGGAAAGACCAATAAACTGATACAAAGTAGTGTAGTCTGAATATGGAATTGTTAATAGTGGTTATATCATCTGACCAAATTTTAAAAATCATCAAGTGTTTTAAATCCTGGTGATAATGCCAGTAAGTATTAAAAGAATGAAAAAAAACCAGAAAAGCACTAGCTTTGTTGCTTGAATAGTGATTGCATTCCAGCTAATTCATCTTTTAAGTAAGCTAATCAGTCAAACGAAGAAGAGGAAGGAATAAGAAGAGGAAGGAATAAGAAGATACAATTCCAACTGCCGGAAACCAGAGATCCAGCCCCCAAGGAGGGTGTGGACTACAGAGCAGAAATAAGAAGCAAGTTTTTACTTTGAACATAAAGACAAGCTTATCCATGAAGCTGCACTAAACACAGTCCTGTACCATTCAGCTTGCAATATGAAGTGATCTGCCTGTTTGCAAAGAAGAATGCCTGGAGCCTCTTTTAATTGATCTCCTCACGCTGGCCAGATTCAGCTAATATGTTTTTTGCTTTAAATAATCCCACCATGACCAGGAGGTTTTGCTAGAATAGTTAGTGTATGCAACAGCTATACAGAGATCTGAATTTGGAAAGACCCAAGTCTTGGAGATACATCACCTGTATCCCATTCGTCAGACCAAACAAGACAAAAAGGGCCAATTTGCATGTTTTCTCCTGGGAATTCCTAACTCCATGCTTGAGATGTCCAGAGGATGGGTTCAAGTTAACCTCAGTTGTGACATATTTAATGTAGCTATTGGAAGACTCACTTGGCGGTCTTTGTAAATATCATACCTTTTCTATTTCTAACTTTCTCCATTTTTAATACTGATATCCTGCTGCATGGAGATTTCTCGTCATACTCATTTTTTATAAACATCTATGGCTAATCCTCCTGTATGCTGCTGCATTCCTCAGCTGCAGATGCTCTGTGGATACTGATTGTGTCCCATTATTCCCATGTTGTGTACATGGGGCGTTACTGTTATGACCAACCCTGTGGGATGTGGGAGAGAACTGGAAGGGTAAAAGTGCAAAACCTTGTGGGTTGAGATAAAGACACAGAAAGGAAAACAAAACAAACAAACAAACAATGAAGAGGAAAAAAAAAAAAATCCCCAAACCCAAGAAAAACAACCAACCAATGCCCAGCCAGTCCCTGACCAGGGGCAGCCTCTGCCAACCTCCCTCCTCCCCAGCTTTATTGCTGAGCATGACATCATATGCTGCAGGATATCCCTTTGGTCAGTGGGGGCTGGCTGTTCCAGCTGTGTTACCTCCCAACCTCTTGTGCACCCCCAGCCCACTCATGGAGCAGTGTAAGAAGCAGAAAAGACCTTGGTTTACTCCCATCTGCAGAATGTTTCATTTGCCCACCTCCTGGCCTTTTATGCTCTCACCCAGTCTCTTCCCTGTGGCCATGAGAAGACCAGCTGATGGGCTCAGCTTTGGCCAATGGCAGGTCCATCTTGGGGCCAGCTGGAATGGGATCTGTCCAATATGGAGGCAGCTTCTAGTGTTTTCTCACGGAAGCTACCCCTGCAGACTCCTCAGTACTAAATCCTTGCCACATAATCCCAGTACACGACCTCAGAGAAATCCTGCACAGGTGTACACAGCATCACACCACTTTCTTCCTAAAGGGCAGATGCCTTGAAGAGGCTGCCCTAGTACAGAGCAACTACTGGGACAAAGGGCAAGAGATTGTCAGAGCTTGTCAGTGCTCCTGCTCCATGGCCTTGGCAGTGACCTGTATGGAAGGGTAGCTGCTTATCTGGTCACAGACCATGCAGGGGTTCCTGGGTGTCACCACACCAAAATTTGTAATGACAAAGTTGTCCTTTCAAGTGTAACATGACATAAAAGACGTAACTTGTTACACATCTTTCCATTTTAAAGCTGCAGTACTGCTGCTGGGTGCATACCATTTATGTTATGCAGGCATCTAGAGGGCCTGCTGCCTCTACTGACTTCATGCTGTTGACCAGAAACCATAAAACTGCAGGAAAATATAAGCTGTGCTGACCCTTAGTGGCCGTAACTCCACTACAGAACTGTGGGATTATTTTTTTTTTTATAAATTCAAGAGTGCTCTTGTTCTGGTGCTGCTATGCACTGTGTTACATCTTTCTGGGGAGAAGGTATTGACTAACTCACTGAGTGCAAAAACTGGGGAGGCACTGTCAGCAGAGAAGAGGACCTGGGTATCAGAGAGGAGAAGGTACCTGACCGTGTATTTTTACAGCAATTTGACAGAGCAAATGCAATCTTACATATCAGGGCTATCAAAATTGATACTGTCAAATGAAAGTGAGTCATTCTTTGGGAAAGACAGACAGAAAGATTCAAGGCACAGAGCAAAATTATTAGAGACCACCATGTGGCTCTGAGGGACAGATGTGATTCTTGGGGACACCAGGAGATGCGTGTCTGGTTCAGACTTAACACGCCGTGCTAATGAGGCTTCATCTAGAATATCAGACACAAGTCTGGTTTTCAAGGATCAGGACAGAGGAATTTAAATATGCAAATAAGGATTATGGGAGATCAGGGGAACTAAAACCCTATTTTATGAGAGGAACTTAACAATTAACAGGAGCTGCCACAAAGGTGACCCAATAAACATACTAAGGGTATCTCCTCAGAGTCCCAAGACATCCTTGATAAGCTCAGCAGAAACCTCCACGATGGGGAGTAAGTGGCTGGACAGAAGAAACCTTGATGGGCTGGACAGAGAAACTGTGATAGTGAGCTGACCTTCCAGGAAATCAGGAGTTAGCAAAAACTATTCTGGGAACTGATGTCCTGTACCTGCTTATACATTGACACCAAAAAGGTACATAACTTGCTAGCTACCCAAAATGAACTTCTCTGCACAAGATCTCTTCAGACAGACCAGACCACAGCCAGATTGTGATAAATGCTACAGAAACACAGACCAGAATGACAGCTTCTTACCCAAATGGTTCATGCTTTTGATATAAGCTAACAGACAGTAAACAGATGTTCCCCACCGCAGCAGAAGACAAGCAGTGCCAACTCTCCCAGGATGACTGTGCTACAAGGACATAGTTTCCATAGCTCTCAAAAGCACAGGCACATTTCGTAAGCACCTGTCTAGTGGGCCAACCACTAGAAAAATGACAGATGATCTCTATTAACCCATCTCTCCTCCCAAAGGGGAGGAAAAAGGAAATAAGGGAGAGACTTAAAGGTTAGAAAAGAAAATTAAACCAGCTTTAATGAAATAATAATAAAATGGAATATATACAGAACCAGTATTTAACCCACCTTCTCTTATGGCAATTACATCACCATCACCACTGATACTGTGGAGCAGGCACTGGGGAAGTCCCAGACTGAACTCAGCAGGAGACAGGAACTTGATTCAGGAGCTGGATTCTGGAACTGGATTCAGGAACAGATGGATTGGGATTGAAGGCAGAACAGACGGAGCCCTCCTCAGATGCCAGCCATTGAAGGAGAGCTTGATCCTGGTGATCCCTCAGCTTTACACTGAATACGTCGTACATGGGATAGAACACCTCATTGGACAGTTTAGGGTCACCTCTCCCGTCCACTACTCCCTGCAGGTGCAACCTCTTACTTTCTGCACTCCTCAGCGTGGTTCACAAGATTTAGCAGTGACCTTTGTCTCCACAGGAGCAAGTGTAACTGCAGTTCAGCTGCCTGAAGATCCTGCGTGCTGCAGCAGTAATGAAAAGCACTCCCACCACTTGTCTTCGTCTGAGTTTCAGAGCTACCGTGCGCTTCACAAATGTGCCTCTACATTACTTGCTCATTAGGCAACCAACAGGAGATCACATTTGATATCCTTGTGCTTCTTTAAGATGTTTCTTTGCTGACAAAAAACTTAAATCTGACTTTTCTAAAATGCTAACTACTACACATATCTGATGCAGCAGTAAGTAGGGCTGCACAAAAGGTAATCCCTTTTTTGTTCTGAAACTAATGTAAAAATTAGTGCAATCTGCACTTCCCAAATAACCCCTTCACATAGTATATAGAATATCCTACAGTGTCAAAGACCTTTGCAAACACTAGGACTGTGTACAAACTCATACCTAATTACTATTTGGGGTTGGTTTTCCTTTGAAATAGAAGTTTGGAAATTCCATCTCCTCTCTTCCTGCCCCCTGATTTGACGTGCTTCGTTGGAGCTACTACTTCCGTATGCACCCAATTCATGTATTTTGCTCATTTAAGTCCTCCTTTGGGTAGACTGCAAGGAGAAAGTATGATTTGTAATTACAAGATTTGCATTCAATTGAAGAAAGTAACGTTCGAGACAGACCATTTTTCTTGCTACTACGCTTACAATTTTGAATGATGAAACAAGAAGTGATACATTAAGCTTGTTTATTTGAAATGGTATTCTGAAACTCGTAGTTATACACAAATTTTCAAACTACGAAGCTTAAGATTGCATGGTGACTGTCTTCACACAGTAAGGCTGCTCGGTCAGTCCTATCAGAGCTGATTCCATTGAAGTTTGATTACTCAGAGTACAGGATGGCTTCAGGAAGGTTGTAATCTGTGAAGGCACCAGCACCAAAGGAGGTAGGCTCTCCTACACAAAAAGCTAACCGAGGGCCCCCTCAGTTACCGTGTGACATTTGTTGAATTTGAGAGCATCACCAGCAGGGAAAGACCTGAGTGCAACCAACAGTCATTGTGGAAAGGCCTTTATACTGCACTCAAAATCTGGAGACAGGTACCCACTGCTGGGGCTCTTCCATGCTAGTCAGACTTACTGTGCTTTATTTCTCACTCAATAGGGCCAGTTAGGGGGGGTGGAGAAGTCAAAAAGCGAAGAAAAAAAAGCTGCTGTGATAATTTGGCAATGATCTTTAGTGATTTTAGGTTTATATTCAGAGGGTTTCTTTAGGGATAGTTAATAGGCATGAACAGGATTTATGTTAATGCTGAAACTTCAGTTCAGATACTAGATGCAGGGATGGGATGAAATGTATCATCCCGCAGCCAATAAACTTTTTGTGACATCAAAGGCAGATGAACTACTGCCTCCTTTTGTGTTCCCCCAATACCAAAGGTAGAGATATGCTTCATGAGTTTGTTTTATACACAGACAATTAAAAATACATTTCAGTAATGCTTCCCATAACAATCTTACCAATAGCACAGTACTGAAATCAGTGTGACAAAATTAAAATGCCAGGAAGGAATATTTACAACCACATTGTACTGTAGCAAAATTGCAAGATCAGACATTTCTAAAGTGCAAAGTTGGCTATATTCTACACAGATACAGGGACCTGTTTTCTCGCTTATAGTATCAACCACTACCATCATTACAGACACACCACATAGCCATGCTGAATATTTACATGACCATCCTTAGGCTGACAGACAGAACTCCTCTACCAAATCCAGTGGGAGACAGACATCAGCATCCAAGGGCCAAATTTGGTACCTCAGTTGTAGGAGTGTCACGTGCTGGATGGAGATTAACTACCCTAAACCCAGGAACATGGAACATGGAGAAAGCGTATTTAAATACATAGAGGAAGGTATTTAAATAGAAATCTTACAAAGAGCTTAATGGTTTGTTTTATAGTAGATTAAAGACAATCTACTATAGTACATCTACATTTTTATAAGCACAAAATAGAGGGCCCAGCACTCCTTATTTGATTTAGCTGCAGTTTTGTGCTGGTTCAGACTGGGCACCAATTTTTAAAGACTATTTACACCAACAAGATTTGCAAGTTTAGCCATGAGAGCCTCTGAAACCAGAGAGAAGCCAGAAAAACAGGCTCTTGTAGCTTCAGAGTATTAAAAAGTCACCGTTCAAAATGCTTAATTCTTAAAAATTACTAAAGGAAATCATAATAGAAGGAACCTGGCTGCTAGGTTTCCACATTAACTGAAACTCCCAGTCAATTCACCCATATTGTTAAGCATATTGGACCATTAATCTACATATTATTTACAATCATTCTTGCTACTGCCCAACAAAACTAGAAGAGAAAACTCCTCATCGACTCAGCAGCTCCCTATACTTTTGCAAACTAAACAATCTCCCATTTCTTATTTTTGGGCAAAACTATCCAAAGTTTGCCATAGGATTTTAACTACAAGTAAACAAAGATTCTCTTGAAAAGCAACACATGTTAAGTGAATCAGTTTGTTCCATTAGTCTATTTTTAAACTACTACATCATATTTACTGAAACAGCTATGGCATAAGAGGTTACACAGTTAGGCTTAAGTCATGGCATAATCTGACACAATCCACTTGGCTATGCCTGAAACTATTTACAGCGAACTCGATTCAAACAAACCACTTGGTTCGAGAGTGTCCAAAGAACTGCAAGTTCATAAAGTAAGCTTTCCTCAACAGTTGTTTGGGAATGATTTAGTCACCATCTGTTAATTTTAAGATATTTGTATACTGAAATACACTAATGGGCAAAAGCCTCATTGGAAACAAGTCCCAGGACCTACACACGCATTAGCAAGCAAGAGTAAGTCTGTGCCACAGCGTGTAGCAGATGGAAGAGAAAATGAGGGAAAGAGGGAACGTGAAGTCTAGTCTGCACAGAATGAAATTAATTAGGCTGAGACATGTATGTATTAACATGCACACAAAAATCATGATCATGAAACTTAGTTAACTGCATCTTGATCCTTAAAGGGGACAGGCTAAGCAAATGTAGATTACTACAGCTGTAACAAGTTTTTAGATTTAAAAATGGTATAAGCAAAGTAGCTCCACACTTCATTCTGGCAAAGCCTAAGCTGGACTTTTATCAATGCAACAAGTCTAAAAAGTCACCTGATCAAGTTATGAACAGATCTGAGTAACTTCATAAAACACACCCCAGGCCCCTGTGCAGCATCGGGAGAAACGGATCAGTTTTAAATATAAATTCTTCTTGATATTCTTTATACTCTACCCACCTAAGCCCTTGCAGAATAGAAACTTCTTCCAAAACAATTCAGCTGATTTTACACCTACTTCTTGCATGCAGAACTAGCTGAAAGAAAAACGAGTTCTGCATTTGATTCATCCACGACAGCCAGGATTAAGAGCCTCTTCACCTCTTGCAGTGACAAATTCTGTAGTTTGGTCCAGTATTCTCAGGAAGAGTCCTGAGCTTCCGATTAACTTCCTCAATACCTTTTGTTCCACAGGCCTTCCAGGAGCTACACACCTGCCCTCTAAGCTAAGTTACTCTAAGTCCCATGAAAGATTTCAAACAGAAGCACTGGATTACACCACAGTCGAAGACGATCCGATCCAATCAGCACAAAGCAAGGAATGCGTTCACAGCACACATCATAAGTGCACATGCCATCGTGGTTGGTTGGTTGAAACAGGGACATTTTCAGGCTGTTCAGGTCCTTTCTTGGGTAAAGTGACGTGCAGCACGATATCCAGCTTGCAAGGCCCTCACTTCAACACATGCATCGTATTCTTTTGCAGCAAATCAGAAAGCTGTGTTTCTGTTGACGTGCGTGTTTTGCAGTGCTCAGCACTAAAGAATGTTACCACATTTTCCACAGTAGGCAGAAAGTGAAGAAGCAAGTTCTACAAAATACTTCTTCAGCTTTGACTGGACTTGCCTTTTGGAAGGTTCTCTTCATAAAGGACCTGATTTCAGTGCAATACTGCAAAAGCTGAGAAATAGTGTTTACATCCGGCATAAAGGAAATCTAGAGCTTGGTTTCCCAGTTGTACCATCACTTTTTCAGCTCATCTTTCCTCCCTGTTCTCCTAATGGCTTCTTACAGATACTATCCAGATGGAAACACAGCATCTTAGTTACAATTCCATTACCTTATGCATGGCAGCTTCATGAATTCTACTGCCAGGAGATTTTTAACTGTCTGCAACTTTCAAACTTACCAAATCTTTCAAGATTCAAAACCTTTGAATGAGTAATACCGTGATGCATTACTTTGAAGTGCTTTCATAATACTTGCTACATCATTTTCACATGCACTTTGATATTAAAGGATTTTAGTTTAAGGATAGACAAGCTAAAGTACCTCTCTACAAATTCTGATACAAGAACCCTAATCTACAGAGGACAGAACAGAGGCTAATTGTTTCAGAGGAATATAAATTGTGCTCCAGTTATGCAGAACTTAAGGTTTTCCAAGTTCTATGAAAGTCCTGTGAAATACCATAGGGGCATTACAAACCAAGCCTAGATTATTATTATTTTTTTCTGCTTATTACAACTAAGTGAATTGGAACACGACAGGATGTTAAGCCTCAATAACAAAACCTGAATAAATATTACCATTCATGCAAACTTTTGTTTGCAGAATTTAACATTAGAGAGCATATAATTTAATGGAAAAATCCTCAAGTGTTACAATCATGATACTTCCTTTGCTATTTGTGGGTAGAAACTAAGCCCACAAAAAGCCACTCTCTAGAGGCACAATAGGAACATTTAAGCCCACTCATTCTATGATTATCCCACTAAACCCAAAAACAAGTCAGATATAAATAAACTCCTAGAAATCCACCACATTCTTCAAGCAAGATAGATGCATACTAAAAAGTAAATTAAATTATTAGTCTTCTAAATTAAAAAAGAAGATTTAGAAAAAGGGAGATCAGAACTAAAGCCCCGGAGTCCAATTAATACAGTTTCAAAGAGAATCCAAAGCACTTATGGCACTTAAGAAATCTGGCATCCACTGTCTTTTTGGGGCTTTATATCTGGTTCCTTCAGAGGTTTTACTTCTTCATCTGGTTTTGGTTTAGCCTGCAAACAAGAAGAAAAAACCCAACCTAATACCGTAAGTAAAAACCGCCGTGTCTGCACAGTATTTATGCAGGGCTAACTTTACATATTCTAATCTAATAGTCCCCTCTCTTTTCAAGGCTGAAGGTTTTGAGCAAGCCTCAAGCAAGGGGGTAAGCCAAATATTCTCTATGTCAGCATTCTTAAATTAATCCTTTTCTAAAAAAGAATCTTTCTACAGTTCACTCCCTTAACATTTCAGCATCTTACACACATAAAACTATTTCCTCCCATTCAGGACTTAGAAACAAATGACTCCTCATTTCTAGACGCTGACAGTGTGGCAGAGAGGTTGAAGTGATTTGCCTCTTGGCACAGTGGAAACATGAGCTTGGGTGGCAGCCTTGTGTCTACATCCTGCGCTACGCTGGGGTACGTTACAGAAGAGCAAAATGGTAACTCAATATTATACACAGAACAGAGCTGATGGGAAAGAACAGTACATGAGATTGTCTTACAGCGTCCTCCTTTGGCCTCTTGGTGAGATCAAATGCTGCAAGTGTTTCAGGAGTCCAGTGTGCATTCAAGGCAGGAAATTCAAAAGGAACGGGCTCTACTAAGCCATAGTTTGCTTTCAGTTCCAGCTGGGGAGCCTCTGCTGGCACCTTCTGAAAATAGCTATAATAGAACACAGCAATACATTTAAAACACAATGCACTATCTCCGCGAGTTTAATTTGCAACTCTAAAGAAAAACAATCTGGGATTTTACAGTGCCGATCACTGCCGCTCTCTTTCATTTCATTAAGACACCATCCAGCATGTCTCCTGTCAGCAAGATTCACAACAACAAAAGCAATTCCTTCTTGGTGTTGTCCAGCCCCTAACAGATAGGTGTTTTGGGTTTTTTCCCTCCATAAAAGCCATTGTTCCCAGCGCTTCCATGAGAATATCACCATTTGTCCAAAAAAGACCTTCAAAAACCAAATGAGGATTTATAATACTTCCCAAGAAAGACGAAGAGGACAGTTCTCTTCCTACATCAGTCTCAATGTGCCACAGTGCCTAACAGCAACAACACTGCAATACCCACAAATACTTGCTACAGCACAAAGCCTGAACTACACATAAATATATACCCTTGGCAAACCAACAAGAGCCAAAACCTGACAAAATACTGACACGCACTACCTGAACTTCCTGTGCTGCAGCAGAGCTCTGTGGCAGGCACATCTCCCCAAACAGTCACTGGTTATCTGGTTTCTCTTTCAACGTTTGCTTCTAGAGGGATATGGATTTGTTGAAATCTCCTGCGTGCTGCTGTTTGTAAGCTATGACAATGGTTATCGGAACCAAAGCAGAGTAGAGAATTTCTTTTCCTATTTGCGTTTCAGCTTGATGTACTCGACAATCCTTTTTGTTTAGTCAATTCCCCTATTGTGCAGGTCTTTAAATATCACAAAAAGGGAAATAATGAACCTATTATGGAATACTAAATCATAAGAAAAGGGGAGGGGAGAAAGAAATGAGCAGAAGAATTCTAAAAACAAACTAATCTTCCTATTATAAACTGCTTCCAAACTCTTTTTGCAAGGAGCATTAACTAACAGAGAGCCCTATTCACAATACTAAATGTACTTAGATCAGTAAAGCTCCTAGCACCCTAAGCACAGCCTTCGCCCAAGGCACGACTGTGTTCTGACTTCCTTGCTAGCAAAGCAGAATCAGCTACCAGCATTCTCTGTCTCCCTTCTTTCCTCATTCACCTGCTAGATCCCAGCAGGTAAGGAGAGGGTATTAGAGCAACACACCAACCTCTGCAGGACTTTCTCTCCTGCAGAAGGAAAAGAAACAAAGTGAGGAATGAAGGAAGAAAACTGCTTAACTTCTCCAGCATGTCAGTCCAACCTACCCGGCTAAACTACCACAGAACATGGAAAGGGTGAGATCACAGACCCAAAGCAAATCTGCTAAGAGGAAAATGACAGAATTGCAAATTTATCTTTAAGTTATGTGCCATGCCCTAAAGGAATGTAAGAACTGGAGAACAAAATTCACCATCCTGTCTTGAAATAAAGGCAAATGAGGTAATAACAGTTCATATAGAGTACTGCACCAACCACAAATTACTTACATGAATCCATTCTCTCTCTGGCATTTTTCTAGTGTGTTCTTAATCAAACTTCCTAATTTCCTAAAGAAGAGATGTCCAGAAGGTTTGGCAGTAGTCCCAGGCCCTTTGGTTTCTCCATATTCTTTGCACAATGCTTCAGCCTTGGCAAAAACTTTGCAAGAAAGAAATGTAATAAAAATCATTTACATGACATTGGGGGTTGGACTAGATGACCTTTAAAGGTCCCTTCCAACCCAAAGCTTTCTGTGATTCTGTGACAACGCTATTAAATCCCAGTTCTGATCTACAGTGCTTCAGTTTTAGGAGATAGCAGAATTCATTCAGGCTTCTTGCTTTTTAGAAACAAAAATAAACTAGCTCAAAGGCAGCACTTCCAGCCAAGATTTACTGCATACAAAAAGTGGCTAGGAACAGACAAAAAAACCCCAAACCAACCCCAAACCACCAAATACCAAACACCAAAAGATAGCATTTTGGGTAGGAAGAAGCAGGGAAGCATTCTTACCTGGGGGGCAAAAATCAACAATCAGCCCAAGAACTGTGCCACATGTTAAGGAGAGTATGAAGGTGTCTATGCCCCAAAATAAACACCACTTAATATGGAGTGGGAAAAGAAGCGCTCTTCTCCGAACAGCATGCACAGTAAAAACCTCAGTACTTGCCTTACTGCAGGTAATGCAACTTAATTTGTTATTAATGAATTCTTTCTTTCCATTTATTTTTAAAATTAATAGTAAAAGTTTCCAATTTGGTGATCTGAGCATTTTTTAATACACTGTGCTAAAGTTTTGCAGTGCGGGTCATTGGGGTAGCAATAGCTCTGAAGAGAGAAGGAAAAGCAGAAAACCTTGAACTACTCAAAATGCCCTTAATCTACTTGTCAAATGACTAGGAAGGAAAAAAGTTACTGAAACCTGTTTAAAAAACGAACACACACACACACACACAGTATAGATTTACTATTTATTTTAAGACAAGGCAAACTCCAAAGCAGAAAAGGCTGCAGTAACTTAACATGCAGACCAGAAAATGTGATGACCAGACAATTGATTTTTACACTGTACTACAGGCAGTTAAAAGCCAGACTTTAACAGGCTGGAAGTGAAGTTTCCTGCAGCACGGTTATGAAAGACAGCTTTGGTAAGATGGGGAAAGGGGAAAAAAAAAAAAAAATAGAAAAGATATACTGTCTCTATTCAAAAGTGTGCTGGATTTTCTTTACGTTACAGATAAACTCTTAAGTTGATGGATGACCAAATAAACACGATATATCCAAATAAACCAGGCATGTCATCAACAAACCTGGCAATCCGGTCTCAATCACACTTACATTTTTCCGATTCCTGCAGGGATCTGATTGCTTCCCCACATTTATCACTCGCCAGTAAAGTCTGCCCATGGTAACAGTATGCCTAGTTAGAGAGGGAGAGAACAAAACCATTACCAACATCATCAGGCACTTCCTGCACCAATTCACTTGGGCTCTTCCTTACATCACAGCTGCAGCTTTTTGAAGCTGCTGCTCCCTGCAGACAGCTGACAGTTTGGGAAGGCAACTCGAAGCAGCAGTCACCGAACAACGCAGTCCAACAGAAACACCATGAAGTAAGTATGAAGCAAGCTGTCTCAAGCATAGCCAAGAGTCTGAGTTTCATGAAGGCCGTTTTAGCAAAAGTACTAGCCTGTAGTCTAGTTCAAACTCTTCTCTCTCACTGAATCAAGGTGCAGCATTAAGCCCATCACAGGAGGATGAACCCCAGTCAAGTTTACAAAGACTCTAATAACTAAAGCTACCTGAACACTGAAAAAACGTATCTGCAACAAACATCACTGAATCCAGAAGAGATGAGGTGTTCTTCTGCTTGAGATATTTTGCCATAAATAACTTTTCCACCTCAAAAAGTCCCATTCCTTCACACTTAAGCTTGAAGCTACTACTATATTCCAGTGAGAACTGAATTGCCTGTTTTCTATTATCAGGGGTTGTTGAGTTTAAATACTAAATAGCATATGTAAAGGAACGATCCCAGGAACTAATGCCTGCCTTGCATACCTTCCTTTAATGTCTGCTCTCACAGTATAGGGAGTGTTACCTAAATCTACCACTGCCCATGTTACATAAATTTTACAATAGTACCACAGCTCTGGCCCTCCATCACCTCTCAAACTTGCTAATAAGGCAAGGGGATTTGAGATATCGGTTTAAGAGAAAGACAATTGTGTTAACTGCTTAGTTTCAGGGTTTTTTTTATCCATGTGAAAGACAGATTGCAGGCTGTGGCAGGCTGCAAGAAATAAACAGCACATTGAGCAGCTGATGATCCCAGGAGTGCCACTGCACTTGCTAAGAGATCAGTCATGCAGAAAGGGACAGCACTTGGAATGGTACCTAACATTACTAGATGCAGTTTCATTCAGAGCCTTCAAAAAGATGATCAGCTATGAATTATACCTCAAATCAGACTGTGATATAGATAATGGAAGACAAATATGCTCAGCCTGAATTGCTTCACTTAATGATACATGATCACAATGAATTCCATGGCACAGTAATTTCACTTGGCTCAATAAGAACACTCCAAACGCCACTGACACTGCCCAGTCTCTCTTCCCAGCATGGAAAGAATGTCAAGGCAATACTTAGTCCCCATTCCTTATCTAGCCCTTAGATAACATTAAAAATTGTGACTGCTGTCCTCTGAAGTACTTACATAGGCCATATAGAAACAGGTCTTCAAGTTTAAGTACTTCCTCCATTTACCTGCATAAGTTGGATCCAAACTGGATAATGTTTGATCTATGAACACATATGAAAAGTTATTAAGACATTTCCAGAAAGAAAAAAAAATAAAAATCACACATACACAAGGACCAGAATTCTTATACTTAATAGATCTTACTATAAAGTAGCCAGAAACAATCAACCTAAATTACTCCTGAAGAGGCATAAGAGAAACTATGAGAAAAGCAAAAAAAACCCAAACAAAAATACGCAGTTTGATGAGCTATCATGTAGTTAGAACCCCTGAAACTGCTGTCCAAAAAATTTGGAAGGCTAATTCTCCTCAGTATTTTTAGGCAGCATATCAAAGCCCATTCCTAGTTTAGTTTCAAGTAGTGACCTATAAAAACCTAGGTATGTTACAATATTCCATCTCTTATATTCCATCTCCCATATTTTCACACTTTTCCTACTTGCCTCAGTAAGCCCACAGATCTGCATACTGATCTGGAATGATGTACATAATTAACCTGCTACACACGTTACGGTCTGCATCGCAATATCTGCCCAAAGGCAGTTGAAACACACTCCCGTTTATACCAAGCCATTTGTTTGCTACTATTACATATTCTCAAGACATTGCTCTGCCTTCTGTTTCCCCTCACTAGCATTTCCTTCCATTAGCTACAGAAAAGGCTCCCAGAAAAGCAAAAGGCCATATGAAAATCTCTCTGCTGCACTGGTAATTGAAGACTTAAAACGCGTTAAATAGAATCTAAATCCACAAAGCATATCCACTGTGGAAGTGTTAATATTGCAATTGACAGGCGGGCGAAATATGTCTGCTGGCAAGAATGCATAAACCAGGTCACTAAGGATACAAAACAAGACACTCACCAGCTTTTTGGTAGAAGTTAGCTGTTTCATAAGCAAGAGCAGCTATTAGTCCTGGATTGTGTTTCAGCTCAATAGCCCGAGCAATTGTCACTGAAAAAAAGTTCCACACCACAGTATTAAAGTTTAATTGAAAATGTCATCTCAAATCAGCAGAGGCATTTAGCATTTTAAAACCCCTGCATGAGCAGAAAACAAGCATTGTGCAGTCAAGCAAACTGCAGAATAAAGACGGATTGTTTCTTGGATAGAGTGATTCCAAATGAATAGAAAACCTGAAGGAGGGTCAGTCTGAAGAATAGCTAGTAAACAGAAGCTGCAAATTTTCTGAAGTAACTGGGAATTTATGTTAGGCAAGCACAATAGTAAAGGAGACCGCATGAAACCAAAAAAAAAAAAAAAAAGAAGAGGGGAAGAATGACACACACAAGTTCTTTTAAAGTGGTTACATTTGTAATATCAGACCCATTTTTGGCATTTTCCTCCTGTAATTGTAACTGAAGTTTCTTTGAAAGCAACCCGCCCCACTAAGCCACAGTACTTCAGGAGACGGAAAAAAATGGCATTGCTACCACACAGACTTCATGAGACAAAGTCACCCACAAAGACTGTCATTTCCAATCCCCAAGAAACATGTATCTGAAGACACCTTACCTTCTTGAGCTTCTGCTTGGCACTGTATGATGTAAGAGTCTGTAAGTCGAGCTTCTAAATCTCTTCCCTTTTCTACAGGTGTAATCAACTTTGGAATGTGACTTTCCTAAGTACAAAGCAAGTCTCAAAGTTAGTTTAGGCTTAATGCCACTGCTGCCAACGCAAAGCAAGTCCCTTGTCGTTAAATGGATGGGACACTGAGCGAAGGCCCCCAGAAGGCTGGCTGCACTGCTGCATGTGCTGCTGGGCAGACAGAGGGGTAACTCTTCCACTGCCATTGGGAAAGAGTAGCAGGAACCGAGTGGCAGCACAACACATTAATACCCTTCTTTTTTCCTGCATCTTTCAAATAGTTTGAGGTATCCGTTTATTTCATAACCTTATCAGAAAAACAAAGGCTTTTTTGAAACAAAACGTCAAGCACTTGGAGACAATGTAAAGAGCAGGTAGCAAAGACAGTTTTTCTACCTTCAAGTGCTTAAAAATCCCAGCTGCTATCTTCAGGCTTCTGTGAACATCTTTTGCTTCATCTTCCGTTATACTAAGAATATAGAATGAATCAATGAAATTTCAGTTAGAAAGGACCTCTAGGTAACATTTCCTCCCACCTCCTGTTTTGGAACAGACTATCAAAAACAGTAGATCACATCAGTTAGGGCTTTGTCTAGATGAATCTTGAATCCTTCAAGAATGGAGAGTCTACTAACTCTCTAAGTAGCCTGTCCCACTTGCTGTGCTACCATCACGGTAAAGAAGATTCTTACAGTGTCCAGTCATTAAATAATCAAATAGAACTCACTTGAAAAAAGAAACATAAGACCTTGGAATAACTTTCAACTAAAAGGGAGCCTTATTGCTAAAAGCCAAAGCTTTAGAAAGCTGTAGGGCTGTAAGGCAGCAGAGCCGTGATCTTGAGAATCTCAGTGTTGTACCTGAGCATTTAGAGCAGGACTGATGAAGGGTCTATTCACAGCTGACACTTTTCTCTATACCACAGTTACATGGTACTAGAACACTTTGTTCATGGCTGCAAGAAAGGAGTGAAGTGCACTTGGACACTGCAGCGCATGAATGAGTGCCAACTGCCTCCTTGAACTCCTACTGTTTCAGTTTGACATGCACTACAGCAGTCAAAACTCAGAATCTGCTGATTTTTGTTTGGTGGAATATTGCTGCAATGGCATTACTAAGAAAATAAAACCACTTACTCTTCTTTTCCAGCAAGTCTTGATGCATATTTTGTGTACCACAGAGCTACATTAAATCCCATGGAAACCAGTTCAAACACTGCATCCTGCTGGGCACTAAAGAAAGACAGACAAAAAACCCACACACAATTTAATGCTTTCCATTTTGTCCTGACAAGCTCTCTCTGCTGATAGTTCACGTAGCGTAAATCAATATTTCTCCCCATAAAATATTTTTCATTAAGAAGTCAACAATTTCCAATTCAGAACCTCCTACTTGCTGAACTGCCTAAAAAGACTTCATTTTTTACTTATACCATTTAAGAGCTCATAATTATAATATCCCACATTTAGATGCACACTCTTTTCATTTGGGAACTTTTATTGTAAAACAGTAACTGGAGATTGGTTTAGCTCTGGGTGTGGCTGACATTTTTCCTTTTTTTTTTTTCCTTTTTTTTTTTAATAAATTACACATTTTGTGGAAAACCTTGCTCTGGAATGTCTATTTTAAAGTTGGAGCTGCTAAGTTAAGTCAGAGTCTACTACATCTCAAATGAATGTTATTGCAAGTATTTCTACAACTGCAGTCAAACAGCATGTGCAAATAGCAGGAAATTTCATAAGCTAAAAACATGGTCTTTGAGAAGAGTGAACTTGAAGTCACAAGTTCAGTATAGCTTAGGAACCAGTAAACTTTAAAAAGAAAGGTGTGGGAAAGGGAAGAATAATCTTGGCACAAGTACAACTGTGTATGACCATGAGAAAATTAGAAGAGTCCTAAAATCAATGGATTTTCTTCCAAGGGAGAATAGAAGCTTTGAGGATGTCGAGCTTTTCTAAATAAAAGCTTGACAAATTTGTGTGTTTATACAACATAATTACCTACAATAGCAAGAGATGACTGATAAATCCAGAAGGTTACAGCTCTATATTCCTACTTAAAACAAAAACTTTGTACCAGGAGTACATGTAGTAGAAGCTTCAGAGGACAAGAACAAAATCAGATCTTCAGCAACACTTCAAAAAACTCAGAAGATACTGGTCAGGCAACAGTGCCAAATAAAAAAAGTTTTACACTGTAGTAATCTATGTTACTGTATTTAATTTACCAATACTCTCAAGGTTCTTTGTACTGCTTTAGCCAACTGCAGGTATAGTTTGTAGACCAATTAGTTCACAATGAATCCTTCTACCGTTATGCCTTTACATAAAGGCAACACATGCTTCACAACACCTAATGCAATACAGCAATTATTTTGCTACACTTCTAAGTTTTCCTTCACACCCGTGCTGGCACACATGCATACACATATTAGACCAGAAGAAATCAGCTGCATACCTTGTAATCATAAAAGCATACACACCTTGGAACTTGTCCTTGTAACGTGTCTGTCCACTTGAAATTCTGAATATATCTCAACTTGCTTTCTTGGGAAGAGTCATCCAGTGAAAGAATAAAACCTACAGAATAAAAATAATGAACCCACAAGCAATCTCAAAGAAACAGAAACAAATAATGAAGGAATGGGGATCAATGAAAATACGGGTATAGACAAGGAAATGTTTCTTGCTGTACCACTCAAAAACCTGTGTTTCTTCCTGAGGCTTTTGTTCCACGATATCTTGAGAAGAAGATGTGTAAAAAACCCAAACTGGCTACTACAAGAAACTCCTTGCCCAGCAAGTTACCAATTTAACCCCACGAGTCTTGATTGCTCAAGGAAAACCTTGCAGATGTCTGCATGTCCCATACAGCGACTAGCTGGGAGCAGGACTGATGCAGGTACAGGATGTTGGAGGCTGCTTGAGGCAAGTGAGCAACTGTACCTGCCACCATAACAGCGATCAGGAAATTCCAGGAAAAGCTGTCTGGTCAACAGGGAGAGGGGAAAAGGGCTTCTAAGCACAGACTCATCTGATCAACATCTCTTTTGTCTCCAGGGCTACAGGAAATCAGTTAGTTATGTCCAGCAGCCCAGAAAGCAGCAGTCACTGGGATGAAGCTCATGCTATGGGATGTTCAAAACCTAGCGTATGGAGGCCCAAGGAATTTTTCAGGAGGACTAAGACAGGCCTTGGTCTGATCTGGTCTTACAGACTTCAAGAACTCAAGACCTGTGACAACAGCTACTGGGGCTATAGCTCTAGGTGCTGTCACATGTTTCAAAAGATAGAAAATACTCATTCCTTTCACATGCAGAAGACTTCAGTGATTAAGCATGATATTTTACTGAAGAAGCTCTCCAAATCTTGTCTGCAGCAACATGGTCTGCAATCTTACCTTTACCCAGAATGTCGCCTTAGTTTACACCCTCACAGGGACTGAGGGAACTAAACCAAACTGAGCTGCTTCACTTCCCACAGACTGAAAGACCAGTTTCCACAAAGCACCTGATATCTGAAAACACAGTCCTAAGAAACTTGTGCACTTGATTGCTAAGAGAGAGTTATCAAAACACTGGCAGGAGGAAGGTTTCAAGGGAATGCATCATCCTAGGTGAGCATCTACTGAAAACATAGGTGTACATAGGTGCTCATTAGCATGGTATCTAAGACAAGCAGCCGCCTAAGTGTAAATTTGCAACTAGTCTATCATCTACCATTAGACAGAACAGCAGCTTACACTGAAAAGCGACTCCTATGAACTAATTAAAAGACTCAATTTATACTTAAGGAGCACCTCAGTGCAATCTAAGAGACAAATACACATTTTTCCCCTCCAGCAGGAAGCAGAATGAGGTTAAAAGCAAGAGAACAGGACTGCCAACATTTAGTACTGTCAGGGTCACAAAGGACACTAAAACTTGTAGAAAGGGCCTGGAAAGTACCCATAACTGGTGTCAAGAATAGAACCCCTGATGATACTCTCCTTCCTGAGAAGTGCAAAGTTCCTTTGCAGATGATTAGCACAAGACACATTCTGAGAAGTTTCACAAAAATTCAAATAACATACCTCTTGATTTATCAGCAGCATTGCTAGTAAAATTTTCCTACCTTGCAAGAGGGAGAAGTACAAGTCAGTTGCATTCTTCATCATTTCTGGATTACAGCTCGAGTCTGTAAACAGCTCCAACAGCCGTGTTCGAGATGACCTCAAATCACTGCACAGAGGGGGGGAAAATTAAAAAGAAAAAAGAAATCAAAGAAACTCTACCCTACTGTTAAGAAAGTACCCACCCACGTATACCACTACTGTTTTGGCTAAGGAAGTGAAGCTAAGCATTCAGTTTAGCTATCTGGAGACAAGAAAAGGTACTTTATGAGGAAGATGCTAA
This sequence comes from Actenoides lindsayi, assembly GCA_025331215.1. Taxonomy (NCBI): domain Eukaryota; kingdom Metazoa; phylum Chordata; class Aves; order Coraciiformes; family Alcedinidae; genus Actenoides; species Actenoides lindsayi. The sequence continues at coordinate 2,697 of WTSP01027901.1, read as the reverse complement.
TAGGGAACAATCTTCCCTTCTCCTCTGGATACATACAAATGACTCTCTAAAATAAAGTTAAATCCATTTTGAACAGACAGCAATGCATAATCAGTACTCATTATCAATCTGTTGTTGTAACACTAAAATAACTACCCCTTTATCTACAGAGAAGCTGGGTACAGGGGGAGGGAAGAGAAGTAACAAGCAGGAACATTCTTCAACATTAGAATGAGATAAGAACAGATCTGCAAAATAAGCCTAGATCTCTTCTTATTATATTCCTGTCTCAACAGAACATTCATGTCTGATTCACTTATGGAAATTACTTTAAGTAATCTTTTGCAGAAGAACGCACAGTCGTCATAAAGACAATGGAATGTTTAGTCTTTTGCTTCTGCATTATCATAACAGGCTTTGCTGTACACTCAGAAGCTTGAAAAATGGATAATTCATTCTTTGTAACTAAGTGCTCAGTGTTATCAGCATCTTATTGTCTCCCAGCCTACACATTACTAGTCATCTTCAGAACAAAAATGGAGGAGTAACCATTACTTCTAAGGATGTCCTCCAAACTGTCAGAGATGGAGTGAAGGTAACGACAAGTACACTTACTTGCAGACCTTTGCTGCAGCTGGAGTGGTAGCTACCCCATAAAAATTAAATGAAACAGGAGCTGTAGCCTTCAAAGGGTTGCGATGAAACCAGTGGGTCATTTTCTTTCTGTAGTGTCGTTTATGCCAAGTCTAAAGTCTGGAAAGAAATGAGTAGCTGCAGGAAAGAGGTAGAACTGAGATGCTAGATACATCATGCATCCTCAGCTCATAAATATATATCCTTAATGTAAACCTCTAGGAAAGAAATTAATCTGCATGTATATAACTACACAGGAAAAAAAAAATTCATTTTTTTTTAAATACTAAGTTTGCACACACCTTGTCTTCATCACACATTTTTAGCTTGAGAATTTCACTCTTAAAATGCATCTGCTTTCTGAGGCAACTATTTTAAGTTGGGCAAAAAGCCATTAGCTACTTTGCTCTATATTACTGCAAACTTTCTTACTCAAACCCCTCGCTCTATTTGTTACCTCCTGCATAAGGCCAACTATTTCCCATGTAATTTACAGGTACATCTCAATTCACTGAGGTCATTTCACTATGTCTGGTGAATCTCTTAGCAGCTTTTGTTGCGGCACCATTGACAGAGATGAAACTGCAATTACATAGTAAGCCTTGCTGAAAACATGGATATATTTACATGCATGGAACAGACCCGGAAGTTTGGTAGAATACAGTTAAGAGAGACCATCTCTTTTCTTTTACTTTCATGTCAGCAAAAATACAGAACATCAGCATGCCCATAAGCTTTCAAAAGTGGTGCCGGGTGGTGGGGATGAAACACAATGGGCACACGTTGAAACAAGGTAGGCCTGTACTGGATAAAAGGAGAAACTTCTTCACCACGACAGCTGAAGTGAGGAACAAGCTGCCCAAACAGCCTGTGCGGCCTCCACCCTTAAAGGCTTTCAAAACCTCAGCGGGTAAGGCCCTGAGCTACCTGATTTGACCTCAGAGCCGACCCTACTCTGAGCAGGGCGCTGGATTAGATACCCTCCCCGCCCCCCAAGATCTCCATTGTCTCGTGATCTTTTTTGAGCGTCTAAGTTCATCAGTAAAAAAACTTCGCAGCTTTGCTGAAAGAAGCGGAGATTGGCAGGCAGCGAGTCCCTGCCAGCGCCCAGCTCTTCCTGACCGAGCGGGTGACTTGTTCATCAGGGCTTCACACCTTCACCCACCTGCGCAGCGCTCCGCACAGCGAAGAGGAGCTGCCACACGGCTCAGCCGCACCCAAGCCAGGGGACACCTGGACGGGCACTTAACAAGAGACCTTCCGCGCCCAAACCGCGCGGGACGATTTGTTCGGCGGGAGCCTGCCCGGCGCCGACCGCCTCAGGCCTTGGCCGCCGCGGGGCCAGCGGCACGCACCGACCGACAGCCGCCCCGCCGTACGGCCCCTTTCGCAGCAGCGGCTGCGGTGCCGCCCGGCTCCCCGAGCTCTGCCGACACCAGCCAGTCGGGCACTAGCTCGCAGGCGCCGGTAGCCTCCCGGGCTCGGCCCGCCGCACGCCGCCGCTTCCGCCCGGCCCTGCCGCGGCTCCCGCCGTGCGTCACGGCCCCACCGCCACAGGCAGCGCCAGACGAAGGACGATGACATCGTCCCGCCGAACGCATCGATCCCGCCGGTTATCTCCCGCCTCGCCGGGTGCCCCCGGGCCGCCGACACCAGCCCCGCCGCTGCGGTCTCCCCTCGCGACAGCCGACGGAAGCAGGGCCAGGCCCCGCAGCCCTCCCCTGCCCGGTAGGGACTGCTCAACCCCGCAAACAGAGGCGGAAGGGGAGGGTGGCCCGCGGCCCAGCGACGGCACTAGCCCTTCCCAGACGGGGGACTGCCTGCGGCGCTGCTTACCTGGGGGCCCTCCTGCGGCGGCGCGGCCGGCAGCGGAGGGGAGGGGGAGAGAAGAGCGGAGCGGGGCAGGGCGGTCCCCCCTCGGCCACCACCGCCGAGACCCAGCTGGGAGGGCGGACTCCCTCAGCAGCCACGTGACGGCCGCCATGACACATTCCGAGGCGGAAGTCGCTCTTCCCGCCTTCCCCGAGCCTTGGTAGCGATGGCGCGGGCGGGCGCGGCCAGCGCAGCCTACCTCGCTGGGCGGCG